>BSBK01003191.1:2960000-3173163 GCA_027943335.1 Chamaecyparis obtusa
CTACTGCTACTTTCTAACCATTGTAACAGTCAAAATCCTTTTAACAGAGGTTGACCTAATAGTCATATGTTAAATCCTTTGAACAAGGTTGCATTCTAATGGAGTGTATGTAAGTCCTATGACTAGGCTCACTTTTAACAAGGTGATTGAAATCCTTTAATCGGGTCACACCTGATAGTGTGTATTGTAACCTTTGACAGGGTTGGCTTTTTACCGAGCTCACTTCAGAAGAGTGAAAATAATAGTAGCATGTTACAAAGTGGTTTTTCCCAAATTGGGTTTCCACTATAAATCTTGGTGTTTATACTTGTGTGAATGTTTAGATTTGAACATTACTATGTTTTGCAAGTAAAGTTATAGCTAGGTAGTGACTGCATTGTTAGATGTTTCTATTATTGAATCAGTGATGACCGAGTTTGTTTTGGTTTTGGATCTGATTTAAGGATAAGTTTTTGAGATTTTTTTATACATTAGGACCTGAGAACAACTGATTCACCCCCCCCCCCCCCCCCCCCCCCTATTGTTCTAAATCATATTAACAAATTCAACTATTAAACACTAGAGTTCATTTGGGCAAATGTTAAATATTGAAAATCCATATGCGTAGAAGCAATGATTTCTAACTATATCAAAGATTAGTATCAGAATATACAGATATGCTTGAATAATATTCCACTATATCTTACACAACATTTTACATCCTCCCCAAAATAGGAAACTTTATCCCAATAATTTATTTCAGTTACGCCATTAATAGATGCATGTTGATTCAGATATTATATTAAAGACCAGGTTGTGGTTTGGCAAATGTTATATTAGAGACTAGTTTGTGGTTTTTAATAAATTAGAAAAGCAAATCATTTAATGATAGACATCCCCAAATATCTCACAATAGAAAATTTATTTTCTTCTATTGCTTCAATATCCTCAAATATCCCGTTTAAGGATGGGTCATGGGCTCAGAATGGATTAAGTAGATGATAATTAAGAGGAATGAGGGAGACGGGTCTTAAGATGGTTGTAATAGTACGATTTGCTTAGGCCCACTTAGAAAATGTTGAACAATGTGATGCTCGAATTATTAAATATAATTTGTAAAACAAAATGTTCCTTCCACTATGTCATAACAATGAATTGGCTTTGAGATAAAAATCAGTCTTTGGGAGGTTTAGTTAAGTAGATTTTGTTAGGAATAAAATATATTGTTCACCATTTTATAGTAATTTAAATGATGCAACAATGAATTTAAATATATTAGTACTTTTAAAAATATTTAAGTGAACGTGAATTGTAAAGATCTAAAAAATTGAAAAATAATTATAAATATTTGTACATAATTTTTTTTAAATTGCTCTTTCAAATAATAAGTAAATACAATTTTATGTATGTTGAGTAACAAAATACTATAGTACAAGATAATTTGTTATTCAATATGAAAAATGTAAAGAAATATATCAAATTGTACATCACATAACAAAAAAGTTGAATGTATTACTTTCACATTTATACTAACATTACAATTTCTAACAACCGCCCCTCAATTGCCACCATATTCTATTTTTCTTAATTCACAACAAGTACCAAATCAATGGACCAAGCATGTCATTCCAACTTAGAAGTGTCGACTTCTTAAATTGTTCAATCATTGTAGTGATGACAACTAAATGTATGCCTACACTTATATGTGGTAAGCTCTTCAGTCTAGGATCCCTCTTAAACCTAGATCTATCGCCTCAAGGTTTCATTGTTAATGACACTTTTGATGTATATCCTTGCAGACAATTAGAGGGTTCATAGTTCACCCTTGAAATTTAAAGGGGGTCTATTCTCTCCTCTTGGAAATAAATGATTCCCATCATGTAACAACATACACCATTACCCAATGGTTATAACCTTCCATAATTCCCCAATTCCATAATGAGTCACTCTAATGTTATAACCTTCCATAAGTAACAACATACACCATTACCCAATGGTCATAACCTTCCATAATTCCCCCAATTCCAGATTGGAGGTTGAGCCAATTGGATCTAGTCTTTCTAATGTAATTAAGTGGGAATAGGCCATGATCCTCGTTTGCATGCATAAACTAGTGTAAACCTCATTTTCACAAACATTACACTCTCAACAATCTCTATTAGGGATCAAGCAGAGAAGAATGATGTTGATCTTTCTTATAAAATGTATCTCCCTCATTAGGGCAATTTGGCTGTAAGAGGATGATATTTTAAATATTTTTCCTAGTCATAAAGCCTCACCTTCTATTCACTTTAATGACCTTTCTCCTAAAGATGAAACATTGTTGAATCATCTGTGTCTCTCTTAGGATGATATCTATAACATTTTCTTAATGGTCTTCCTTCTAGAGATAAATTGGTTGTGAATAAAGAGCCTAATTGAAGTCAAGTCAATACAATTCAAGGTTCAATTCATAGAAATCAACATGTGAACCTCCAATTTCAGTCTATATTTGTTTTGATGTTCCTCAACCTAAAAACAAACCAGCATTGTTGTTATTGGTTATACAAATTTGACTAGATCTCCCAACTATTGTTTAAAATTTCCAGAAATACTCATCAAAGAAACAAGATTAATCAATAAGTGCAACAACAGCCTCATTATCATACAATTGCTCGCACGTATAATCATTTAAAAAAGATACAAATATTTTTCTTCAGTATAATGTTGTGCAACTTTATGCTACTCTAGCTAAGATGTCTGGGATTTGATTCAACCTTCACCCACATACCCCAAGTTGCTCCAAAAAGCCTTGCATAGATTAGTTATGTCACCTTCTTCCATACCAAATGATTCATTATATGCATAAGACAAATAATATTATGTTCTTGTTTGTGAATGAAGAAACAACATGCTATTAAAAATCATCATGCTTATAGATTACGATCGAAAGTTTAAAAATAGATGTATAATAAATATTGCTTTACTATATTTAGTATGACCTAATTTTCTGGAAAGGAAAAAAAAGAGTTTCTTTTTCTGTCTCTCTCCAAGTACACTGTATTTTCTGAAATAGTTTTCAATTGCTTTTACTATAACAAAATGAAACGATAAGAAATAATTTTTGGTGTGGTGGTTGGCGGGGTATTCAAGAAAGACGATAAATATATTCTATTATATATTTTATTGATAATTTTCTATGGCGATAAAGATTGCCTTACAGAGTAAAATCTTCTCAGAAGAGCAAACCTGAAAGAGACAGGAAATCACAGTTATTGTTTGATAATAAACCACTTACTGTTGTGCACATTGATATTCTGAATATATACAAGGCCGCATGCATAAAATATATTCTCCTGTCTTTTTCTCAGCGATTGTTTCAGTCATGCACAGTATTCTAATGCCTTTCCAAAACGGGAACCTTCATTCCAAAGAATTTTAATAATGTTGATGAATTTAATGTTTTTATCAAAAGTTTAATTATTCCATATTTAATTGTTTCAAATAATTTAACTAATGTTGAAAAATTTAACATTTTTATATCAAAGATTTAATTATTTTATATTAGATTTAATTTGATTTAATTTTAATAATTATAATATTTTTATTTCTTTATCTTTTAGATATATATTTCAAACATGATTTTAATAATTACAACTTTCTATTTGTTTAATAAAAGATTGTTTTTTTATTTTAAAACTAAAAATCTTACTATCCCTATCTCTTAGAAAGGTCTCCTAAAATATTTTATATACACTAGATATAAAGATATTTAGATTTTAATATTACATTGTGATTCAATCTACTTTTCAAATATTACCTTTCTCAAAAGTATAAAGTATAAAAGGGATCAAGTCTTTGTGTATGCCTCCCACATCATAAGGGATGAGGTAGGGATCGTGCCCTAGGTAGATTTTGGCCGAATACATACCCCTCAATCCCTAGCTCTTAGTAGAAAAGATTCTTTGAACCTTCAACAAAAAAAAGTATATAACTAATAATAATATTATACTTGATCTAAATTAAAAAGTAATTAATAGTTGTGTACTTCTTAACCAATGATATTTAAAAATAAATAATTTGAATAAAAAAATATCTCCATTCAAATTTTAAAAATAGGAATAGATGCATAACTTCAAAATTAGGTTCTAATAAAATATTTAATTAGACTATAGCACAATTACTTAAGTTTAATATACTGTATTTTATACAAAACATTTTTTTATCATAATTTTAAATTATGGTGTACAGTTATGATTTTCAATGGTGATAAGGATTGCCAACTGGTTGGTTTATTTCTAATTAGAAATATCAATCTCATGCCCTACAGAATAAAATCGTCTCAGAAGATGAAAAAATAATGAGACAGGAATCTACAGTATCGCATACGTCATGTCTTGACTTATTATTTGACTATTCATCACACTTACTGTCACGCACAATGATCTTCATAAGATACAAATACGCTTCAATAATATTCCACTTTTTTTTTTCAGTCAAGAGAAAGTTAGCCTGTGAGTAAAGCACAATAATTTATTTCAGTTACGTCATGAATAGATGCATGCTGATTTAGATATTAAACTCTAGAATTCTTTTCGTAAATGTTACATTAGAGACCAGTCTGTGGTTTTTAATAAATCAGTAGAGCAAATCATTTAATTACAGACATTCCCAAATATCTCACAATATAAAATTTATTTTCTTCTATTGCTTTAATACATTATTTCCATTTAAAGATGGGTCATTGGGTCAGCATGGATTAAACAAATGTTCCACCCACTATGTCACAATAATGAATTGGTTGTGTAAGTCTTTGGGAGGTTAAGTTATGGAGAATTTCCTAGGAATTATTATATATTTTTAATAATTTTATAGCAATTTAATTGATGCAACAATGTATTTAAATATATTAATATATTTTTAAAAATATTTAAATGAATTGGAATTTGTTAAATTCTAAAAATTGGAAAATAACAATGAAAAATAAGTATAAATATTTGTACATAAAATTTTATAAATTAAGCTTTCAAATAATAAGAAATACAATCTTATGCATTTTGAATAACAAAATTCTATTGTACTAGATTATTTGTTATTCAATATAAAAAATGTTAAGAAAAAAATATAGAAAATTGTAAATCACATAAGGAAAATGTTGCATTTGTTACTTCTACATATATACTAACATTACAATTTGTAACAAGTGCCACACAATGTAATTTTGAACTCTTTGGTGATACTTTGTATCTTGATTTCCTTATATTTAATACAAAAAACAAGTGCCACGCAATGACTAAGTACTTGCCTTTAATTTGATAAATAATTATAATCTTAATGTTAAATATAAATGTAATTTTAATTTTAATAAATTTATTATAATTATTATATTTTAATTAATTATAAAATTATATAAGTATATTTTTTTGTATAATTGTAATTTTAGTAATAAGCAATATTTTAATTATAATTATTTAAACAATAATTGATTGTAAATTATAATTAATTCAAATCTTAATTTCAATTTTATTTGTAATTATTTTGTAAAATATAAGAATAATATGAATTTTATTATCTTAATATATATATATTGATTGGTAAAAGGCCAAAGCCAATAATTTATTAATTATGCACAAATGATGCAATTTTTTTTTACACCCCGCTCAATGCAGGCACTGGTAGGAAAGAGTGGGGTTGAGAAAACCTCCAGTCTTGCCTGGGACCTTAGTCTGGTTTAGTTACATAAAAAGTTACGAAGGGCATTCCCTTCGTGACCAAATTCATAATATAGTTAATACATTCTTCAAACCAATTGTTACATATCAGTCTATTTTTCCAAGATTTTTAGTACCCATAAGGCTTTTCTTTTGAACCTAGTGTATATTGCGCAGATCCTTTTTCTTTCTACTTAAGACGATCTTTGCGATGAAGTCTACCCACCATAGCATTTTGTTCTCTGTTTATCCAGACCAAACAGAGGATCCTCAAATGTCTCATAATTTTTAGTACTTGAAATATCTGAGCTTTGGCTAAGATCTTTGTTAGTACAATCATAAAATACGTTATTCTGAAGTAAATCCTAAATAAGAGAGTATATGATAGATTCATTTAAATGATAGTATAATTTGAGGATACTTTTACCTGTACTTGTGTCTTCTGGCCCTAAGAAAATTGTAGTATTTTTTGTCCATGTTCTTATGCTAGATTATATGGGCTTACCACCAAGCTTGTATTAAAACTATAAAAATCATAACCTTAAGAAAATCTTTTTGATGCTAACAGAGTAATCAATATTTCTAAAGATCTTCAACTTTAGAATGTCTGAATGGTGCATAATGTCTCTAAACTGTATCTATATTTATTTCCATATTCTTAATTCTAACAAGCAAGATTACTACAACCACATCTGCTAATATTTTACAATGTTGATTTGTAAGCATTATTTGTTAATCCATAAAATTAATGAAGACTCTGCTGAAATGATTATGTCTAAATAATAAGGAGCATAAATAAGAGATACATTTACATCCTAAACCTATAGTTAAAAGCATGAGCATGGGTTGAATGATTGACATAAAAATAAGTTGAAATCTAAACTTAGTACATACCTTAAGCATAATACTATGAAGGAGATGGAGCAATTTTGGGGGCAGTACCTTTGTTTTGGAAATATATATCATATGTGGCCACCCAATTAACTTTCCTTTAACTATATCTTATGAGCTTAAAACCTTGTAGTCACACTTGTAAGGAAGCACATAATCTATTTCATGTACATTTTTTATTAATATATGTCTAGCTAGAAAATACTATTGCATGTAAATACTGGTCTCCCAAGGCTTTTTCTACCGCCCTTCTTGCAACATTCGACATAGGGTTAAGATTTGATTCCATCTCTCTGGCAAGATGCTACTACTGAACGCCATTGCCTTGCTACTTTTAGATGCAAAGGTTATCAGTTTTGACTCCATTGCTCTAGGATTTGAAGCTAGGGGATACTAATTCCTAAAAGTTACCATTGATGGACTACTGGCAACTATAAAAGATATATTGCAGGACTTGTAATCTAGTCATGTTTAATAGTCTTTGGTGATCACCACTTCAGGCACTTCGGCTCATGAATGTTGGGTACTGCACGATCTCCAGGTGCAGTCATAACCAGACACTCTTACATGTGAGTGGCAGCTTTTTATTATTTAGAAAGTTCATTCCTTGTTTTAAATAATGAAACAAAGATATGTGATTCCTCATAGCCAAAATGCTAAATTAATATTTGGATCTCAGTATAAAGTTTTATTAAGTTCTTTAAATTGAATTGGAAGGGAAGATAATCTTTGGAGACTATCATTATTTCTACTTCGGTTCATGAATGTTGTGTACTACACGATCCCCATGTGTACTCATAACTAGACACTCTTACATGGGAATGACTACTCCTTATTATCTAGAATGTTCACTCCTATTTCAAATAATGAAACAGAGATATGTGATGCCTAGTAGCCGAAGTACTAGATTATATTTGGTTCTCAATACGATGATCTATTTAGTCCTTCTAATTGAATTGGAAAGGGACATAATAGATGTTGAGTTTATGGTCTAGATATATTGTGAGTATATTGTCGCTTAATACATCCATATAGATGACCTGTATATCCTATTCTCTAACATATCTAGCTAAGTTTTAAATCCAGCTAGAGACTATATGTATTCATTTAAGATCTTAGGATGCAATATCCAATATTTAAATAAGATCAAAATGCGATATAAGGAAACAGGTTTGTAGATTTACAGAGTCACATAGATACATCCCAATTTCTATTCAAGGGATTATGAAATTAGACTACAAATATTCAAAGTTCTTTGATACCCTACGCATTCTATTTTAAGCTAAAAGTATGATATGCATCATGTCTTGGCTAGAATTTGTCTATTGTTTTCCTCTAATGTGTTATGTTCCTATAATATTTTGCACAGTAAATTGACAGCTCATTGTCCTTTCGTGGGGATGTAATACATATGAGATATGGAATGAGTATCTCATCCTGGCTTGAGTTTCTTGAGATTTATAATGCTTTCCGATGTTTTAAGGAATGATGATTGTTGTGGTTAATTAGATTTTGGTGGAGTTTTCCTTTGTTTAATAATTTACCAAGCTGATCCTTTCCTAATAAATCATTTAGAAAAGACCATTCCTCACCCATCCTAAAGGCTAGTATATCTAGTATGGATTAACATCGTGCATAAGAGTGTAGGATCCTTGAGTGATTAAGTGATGAGTGCTAGAATTCAAAATCTACTAATTTATAACTGATGACATGAATGGCCATTTAATCTATACATGTATAAATAATATAGATTAGATGTGTAATTATAAGTTTGAGTCTTCTAATAAATAGTCCCAATCCATGTTGAATTATGGATAAATCTAAGATACTTATAAGATACCATATTATATTGTGAGGGAAAAGCCTTTTGATTTGTTTTAATATTCTTAAAGTCTATGTTAGGTATATCAATATTTATTAGGCCTATGGGGGGAGACTGAGCTATTTTGGTGGGTTGACGTTTACCAACACAGTTTCACCATCTGCTCCTAGATTTGTAAGAAGATCGGCTCCTGTATTACCTTCTCTATAAATATGCTTTATTTCAGATTGAGGTATAGTTTCTAGAATTTCTATAATGTCTTCTAATTTCAAGTTGAGTTTCCAATTTGGTGTTTTCTTTGTTCTGATTGGGGTGGCTGCAAGAAGTTGAGTCCCACTTTTGGCCAAAAAGTGGAAGTGTTTTTCCTATTTTTCAAAATTTCTGTCAATTGATGTCCAAATTTGAAGCACTTAAAGATTGAATCTTGAAAAACTTTAGTAATATCAAATTTAGTGCTCGGAATCTAGTTTTCAAATATGTAATTTTTTTTAATACCCACATGGTATAAATTGAATTTTAGTATGCATGTCTAAAAACCAGTTTTTCAAAATGCCTGTTTCAGGACCACACCTTGTGCGTGTACAAACACCCTTTTTTGAAGCAAATGAATGTATTTTGGGGAATCCTTTTGGGAAAAGGTACCTAAAACACTGAAGATTCGTCAGGATATTTTTTCTTATTTTTTTATTGAATATTTTTTTTTTAATTAATTTTTAATTGACTATAAAGTACTTTTTCAAAACTTCTGGTGTACGGACACCATAATTTGATGAGGATTTCATATTTTTTCAAAATTGTTTTTTTTATCTTCAATAGAATTGTATCTAGTTTGGTCTCATATAATTTATTTTTAAAAAAACCTAAAAAAAAGAAGTTATTAACGTTTTAGTGAACCTCACTATTTTACATTTAGGTACCACTTTCAACTAATAAATAATGCAAAAATAGTAAAATAAATCACATCACTATGAAATTTACATTTTTGAAATTAGGACAATGAGAACTCTAATGGGTTTTTTTTTTGTAAAATGATACGATCCGGAAGGCCCTCAAAAAATTATGGCAAGGCAGAAATCTGGCATTCCAATGCCTTAACCAAAATTTTGAAGGTCAAGGCATAGGCTTGGTTCTACCAAGCCTAAACCAAACCGAATTTGAAATGAAGTTTGAGGCGGATGTGTGCTTCCTGCTCATGACTTAAGAAACAGGCGCACGTTTTTTGAATTTAAAAAACAGGTGCCCATTTTTAAAAAAATAAAATTAAAGTGTTAAAATGCATTTTTTATTCAAAAAAAAAAAAAATAGAAATGGGCACCCATTTTTTGATTCAAAAAATGGGCACCCATTTTGAATTCAAAAATGGGCACCCATTTTTTGAATCAAAAAATGGGTGCCCATTTTGAATTAAAAAACGGGCACCCATTTTTTGAAATTAGGATTGCCCGAACCTAAAATGGGCGCCCATTTTTTAAAAACGGGCGCTCGTTTCGAGCAACATCTTTCATTTCTACAAGACTTCCGTGAAATTGTCCCCCAACTTTGAACTCTTGCCCATTGCGTTAATGATAATTTGGGAATCTCCTTCGATTTCTATGTTTGTAAGGCCTAGTAGTTTACATATTTTGAGTCCCTCCAAGACGGCCTTACATTCTACCATATTATTAGTTGTAGGCTCGATAGGCTTAGCAAATTTAGATATAATTTCTCCCTTCCAGTTATGAATGATCCCACCAATTCCTGCTATTCCTAGGTTGCCACGAGAAGCCCCATCAAAATTTAACTTATACCAGCCTTCTTTTGGGGGAGACCATTTGCAAGTACTTCTATCCATCTTTGATTTGATTCCTCCTTTACCAAATAGTGGTGGGATGACCAATCCGGGCCAGAGTCTTCTGATATTGTTATCCCATTGCTTAAATGAGTTTTCATAACTAGTCTGATTTCGAAGTCTACTATTTATTAATTCAATAATTGAAACTTCTATTTTGTTAGTTATCAACCTCCATTCAAGTTTTTGATTTGTAAAAATTATCCTATTACATTCTTTCCAAATTTCCCATAGTAAAATAGAAGGAGAGATTACCCATATGTCTTTATACAAGCTGTCCTTATTTAGGGAGGACCAGGCTTTGAGAAAGTCCACTATATCAAAAGGCATGGCTAAGTGCCAGTTTAAACATTGGCTTAACTAGTTCCAGGAATTTTGTGTAAATGAACAATTTAGGAGTGAGTGATTAGTATCCTCCTCTTGGCAATCACATAATGGGCATCTTGAAGGACCCTCAATTCCTAGCTTCCGTATTCTGTCAGCTGTCAGAATTCTTTTTTGCAACGCAGCCCAAAGGAAAATTCCTGCCTTAGGTAGACACCCATTGTTCCAGCATAGGTTTAAAGGGATGTCCAGGGTATCCAAGTTATGATCCTTCATAATCTCCTTGTACCCATCCTTAACTTTATAATTTCCATCATTAGAACGAGCCCATATTAGTTTATCCTCTCTGGTTTTGAGTGTGATTACTCTATCTTTGAGGATATCTTTGAGTCTTTGCCTTTCATTAGGCTCTACTGGAATATCATCAATAGTTTCCCATATTGAGTCTCCTATAGGATGAATATAATCCTTTACAAAGCAACCCTTAATAGTTTTACATTCTTCTATAAACTCTTGATTAAAACCTACTTTAATGAGAGGGGGAAACCCTCCCCAAGAGTCTTCCCAGAAAAAGGCCTTACCTCCTGTTCCTATATCCCATGTGAGAGAGTTGTTAATGACTCCTTTGATCTCAATTATAAAATTCCAGATACGAGATCCTTTAGCATGTGTATGGGCTCTAAATATGTTGATGGGATCCGCATTTGGGATATATTTTTTTAAAAGAATAGAGGCCCATTTACTATTCAGTTCCTGGTTTAGTCTCCATATTAGTTTGGCCCCTAGTGCTTTATTTTGCCACTGAAAATTTTTAATACCTAGTCCACCTTGGGCTATTGCCTTACAAAGATTATCCCATTTCATAAGAGCCATCTTTTTTCCCTCTGCTGAACCTTGCCAATAAAAATCCTTAAGGAGTTTGTCCAAACTAGCTTTGACATTTACTGGGAGAGGAAGTATCGACATATGGTATGTGGGGATGGCTGATAGGACAAATTTAATCATTGTGGCTTTTCCAGCTTTAGTGATCCATTTACCTTTCTAGTTTCCTTTCTTATTTTGTATTTTAGATAGTACTTGCTTCCACAACTTAGAGCTGTGTAGACCTTTATCCAAGGGGATCTCCAAATATTTGCATGGAAACTTGCCAATTTTATACCCAAGGGTGTTGCAGATCTGGATCATTTTTGCTTGGGGGGTGGTAACGAAAAAAACTTCTGATTTATCAAAATTTACTTTCTGACCAGATGCATTCATATAAACATCCAATATACCTTTGAAGGCCTTTGGTTCCTTGCAACTACAGGAACTAGGTAATATTGTATGGTTAGCAAATTGCTGATGAGTTATATTAGGGACATTCTCTGTGACTTTGACTCCTGATATTTTCCCTTCAAGGTGGGCCTTAGATATAGATCTACCAAGGGCTTCCACCATGATCACATAAAGGAATGGGGGGAGTGGGTCACCTTGTCTAATACCGCGTGTGATTTCAAAGAAACCTTCTGGAGTGCCTTTGATAAGAAGGGATATTTTAGGAGTAGAGATATAGTTGAAGATTAGATTAATCCATTGTTTGGAGAAGCCGAATGCTTCCAAACATTTGCCTAGAAATCTCTAGTCCACTTTATCATAAGCTTTTTGGATATCAATTTTGATCAACATACATGCTTCTTTGTTGTATTGTGTTGTATGAACTATTTCTTGTGCTATTACAATCCCATCCAAAATTGAACGACTAGGTACAAAACCAATTTGTTCTTCAGAGATGATTGATCGTAGGAAGGTTTTTAACCTATTTGCTAAGCATTTAGAAAGGATCTTATGGATGGTGTTACAGAGGGATATAGGATGGAAATCCCCTGGCTCTAGACTATCATTCTTCTTAGGGATAAGCGTGAAAAAGGTATTATTGATTTCTGTTAATAGTGTGCCGGAGTTTCTGGTGGCTTTGACTGCTTTCCAAATATCATCTCCAAGAAAATGCTAGCATTTTTGGAAAAAACCTGCCTAAAAACCATCGGGTCCAAGAGCTTTCTCAGGGTGTAATTGGAATAAGGCTTTTTTAAGCTCTTCATAGGTTAGTTTTCTATTTATCCATTTGTTATCTGATTCTATAATTATCTTGGGGATAGATGTCAACATTTCATTTTGGGCTCTAAGATTTGTGAAATCATGATCATTGAAGAGAGTATGATAGTATTGGACAAATCATTTAGAAATAAGTTTAGGATCTTCTATAAGATCACCATTAGTATCTCTGATCTTGGATATTCTATTTATACTTATTTTATTGTTAGTGCTATTGTGAAATTTTTTTGTATTACTATCCCCTTCTTTTAATCATGTTTCTCTGGATTTTTGTTTCCAATAAGTTTCTTCTTTTAATAAAATATCAGCATGTTTAGCCATAAGATCTTTTTCTTTTATGTAACTACTCTCATTCATCCCTTGCTCTATGACTAGTCTATTTAAGCTATCGATTTCAAATTCAATTTTGATTTTTTGTTCAAAAATATTATTAAATTTGTCCCTGTTCCAGTCCAAAATCTTATGCTTAATGATCTTGAGCTTAGCGACTAGACAATACATTTTAGATCTAGTGACTGTAATCTGCTTCCACCATTGTTCTAAAAGCTGCATAAATTCCTCATCTTGGAACCACATAAATTCAAATTTAAATGGGCTTCTGGGTGGTTTATAGTTTTTTGTGATAGAGAGTCTAACTGGGAAGTGATCAGAACTTGCATTTGAAAGGATTTCCGCACTTAAATTATGATTAAAGTTTCCCATGTCTCCACTAATAAAAAATCTATCCAATCTTTTAGAGATGAAATTGAAGCCTGATTTGTGATTATTCCAGGTAAGTAACCCGTTATTAGTGGTGATGTCTGTTAGATTATTTTCGGATACCCATTGACTAAAGTCTTTTTGTGATTGAGAGACAAATTGAGATCTGCCAAATTTTTCTTTTTTTTCTAAGATTGCATTAAAATCTCCTCCTAAAATGTGAATATCCTCTAAGTTGGATGCCAATTGGACATGAATTTCCTGCCATAATTTCCTCTTATCCGAGGTAGGAACCAGACCATAAATATTAATGAGTTTAAATTTTAAATTTGTCTTTAGACTACTCACTGATATTAGGATCCAGTTATTATGTTTTGATATTATCTCTACCACTACTTTCCTAGGGTCCCATAGAGTTTCTAGCCCTCCAAAAGCTCCATCTGAGATAATTATTTCTAATTTCCAGATTCCTAATTTTAGACTAAATTTCATACTTTCTTCCTTATTTAACTTAGTTTCTTGTAACATTATTATTTCAAACTCAAATACATTAAGATATCTTTTAATTAATCTTTGTTTGTTAGGGGCATTTAAGCCCCTAACATTCCAGGATGTTATTTTCATTGACCCTAGGGAAGGCTCTTCCCCTTCCTAGCTTTCAGTAGTGCAGATAGTTTTGGTTGATTTTCGGCATTACCATCTATAGTTTTCAATTCATGAATGGATTTTCTACGGCATTTTTTCTTAATTTTAAGGGTTATAGGGTAGGAAAGACCATCCATGGTCATGGCTAGACCTAGCTACCTATCATTGTTAGTGATCCCATTCAAACCGTTCCTAATATCTTCATCATCTTCCGCTAAAAAATTAGTTAGGTGTACTCCTTTTGTTGATCTATTTTGATTAAAATCTTCCCGCCCCACTAGTACATTAACAAGTGAGTCTTCACGGTCTATAAGGTTCTTACCATAATCTTCAAGGGAAGTGTTGTGGGTACTACCGAGTTCTATGTTGATAGTTTCTAATTCTAAAGGTACTAAAATAGTTGGGGCATGGGTTTCTTGGTTGATATCTTCATATTCCTCTGAATCCTTGATCCTAATAGCTTCCTCATTATGCCATTGGGTCAATTCATCACTAATTTCTTTTTGAACTTCTCTAAGGTCTTCCATTATCCCTCCAACCATGTGCATTTTATCCTCAATAGCCTGAATTCTAGCATCCGGTGATAAGGGGAGGTTATTCTGAGGAGAGCATGAATCATTTTTTCTATTAAAGATGGGGCTAGGAGCTAGTGTAGTATCTGTAAAGGTGTTGGGATTGGGAGGATGAAAGTTAACATTAGTATTGAAGTTGAGACTAGATTTCTCATATGAGCTTTCCTCTTCAAGGCTGTGGGGGAGAATTAATTTGCAAATCGGGCTATGCGTGATCCCAAAGCCTCATTTATTTTTGAAGATACTATATTATTAGACTTGCATAATAAAGGAGATGATAACGGTGATTCATTATTAATTGGAATAGGAGAATTATATGATTGATCGTTAATCTGAATTGTTGGGGAGTTTGAAAGCTCATCCACTTCTTCTGCCTCGAAAGAATTATCTAATATAGTCGGTATGATGGTGTAGGAAGCCAATTTACAACAGATCTTAATATGGGGAGCTATTTTAATGTTTATTTTCATATTAACTATAATGATTTTTTCAGCACAGTAGTGATCTGTTTCTATGAATCCAACATAAGAACCAATGCAATTACCTACTTTCCTCAAAGTTTCTTTTGTGGACAACTCCAAAGGTAGGTCCTTAAGAAGATTTGCTTGATCTACCATAAAATCTTTAAGATTATTAGAGTTGAAAACTGGAGACCATTCAAACATAGTAAAAGCAATGTTTCTAAATTTAGGGCAACCCTTCAGCAAAATTTTATTTATAAGTTCTCTACTACTGAAATCAAGGTAAATGAAATTTTCAGAGAGTATTGACACAGTTACCTCTTTGAGCCAAATTGATTTCAGCCAATCTACAATGACCCCAATAGAAACTCCAAAACCATTCCAGCTACATATTAATCCAAAACTTGTACATATTTCTTGGATATCTTCTATAGATCCATCTTTAATTTCTACTTCTATGACATCTGGGTTAGAGAAATTCAGATTGGGTACCAAATTATTATTCGAAAAAAAGCCCTTATTATTATGATTTAGGGAACCTCTTCTGTGTGGGGGAGAGTAGATATTAATCTTATTAGCAGAAGTTATCTTTTTACCTATTCTAAACTTATCCACGGGGCTACTAGCCGACACTCTCCCTTGATTATTGGAGAGATGCATTTCATTAGTCTCATCTTTCTGACCCCTGTTGATGTGTCGATGAGGAGGAGAATATATATTGTGGTTCTTCATAGATTGCTCTACAGGAGGAGCATGCCCTAGAGAATGGGGAAAATCAAGATTTGAATCTTCCATCCACAAGCCGACAAAACTATTCTTCAATGTAAGAGCACGGGAGAATTTATTAATAGCTCTAGAATTCTTGATGCGTAGACTCGCGTGTTTTTCCCTTTTTGCATTCTACATATGAGCAGGGATCCACTAAGGATATGAATTGATACATTGTGGATTCAACGTCAAAACCCTAGGTGGAGCCCAAACTAGAAATTTCATCGATGATGTAGGGCCTGATGCATACTTGGTTTTTGTGAAAAAACATAATTGTGTATCTAAAGAGGTGATAGAGCTAATGCGTAAAGGAGAAAGGAGATGTCCAGTGAAACCAAGATTTTGGCAAGGAATAAAGCATGGTGGCAAAGAAGAGTGCACCATTTTATTTTTTTAAACCTAACTGGAGACTGTTTGTTTTTGGAGCAGAAGAAATAACTGAATATGATTTGGACATTATAAATTTGAGAGAAGTAATTAGTTTTGATCGAGCTTTCATAGTGAATTCTACTGCAGTGTGGTGCGATCAAATTTTCTTGGCTAGAGTTTCTTATCCACCTATGGAGAGATCTCATCAGGCATTTTATATGTTAAAACCTAATGCAATGGTTTCTGAGAGGTTAGTTGCTATCGAAACGCCACTTGAGTTTCCAAAAGTGAATGTATCTTAATATATATTTTATTCTAAATTATGATTATATATTATTAATATATAATAAATTTTAATATAATATTATTTACAATAATTTATTTTAAAAATACTTTTAACTTCATAAGTTTTTAATTCTGAAAATCTTGTGTATAAGATTCAAATCAATTCAACCAATAGTATGCTCAAAAAATAATTTTTGTAATTTATAAACTTAAAAATATTGCATGTTTACTATAAGACAACATGAAATTTATAAAATAAAATAAAAAATATGTTAAATTATGGTTGGTCCATACAATTTATTTTAATCACAACTTTATGCTACCAATTATGCATTTTCCAAAGGCTAGATGGTTCTAATTTAAATAGAACCACCTTATAGAAGTAAATGATTGGAATACTACCTTATCTATGAATAGAGGAAAAAAAATTCTTTTTTTTTTGGTCAGTAAAGGGCCAAAGCTAGATTTATATTAATATATTTAATATATAATCAACATAAAGAGTTTTAAGATCAAAAGTAGAACTAGAATGATCTTAAAAATTGAAGGTGCAACAAATATGGAGCAACAATGCTTAGCACCATTTCAAAATCCTTTCAAAACTTCTCCAGTCTAGTTTAAACCATAGCCAAATGCTACTAATAACCATAAATATCTATATTAATGCAAAAATTATGAGTTCCTGAGAGGAAAATTGCACCAGAACTAGTCTAATGGTGAAGTGGAGTCCAGTTCTGAGCTCTCAGTTGAGGATTCATGGACATCATCACCCTCCTCCTGGGAAGAGATCATATTTCCCTGATCCATTCTATCCACTGCATCTTCTTCCTCATCATTGGCACCCTCAATGGTGATGAACTGAGTTATGTGAGGATGGGCTGGTCATCAGATGCGGTTGATTTGATGTATGTACCACTAGATGCTAAACTTGCTAATTCATCCACTTTGGAATTTCCCTCATAGAAAATGTGGTTAGCCGTTGTGGATTCAAATTTTCTAATTAGATTTAAAATAATTTCCAAAGATGCTTGTAATCTCCAATTAAATATTGCCCCTATCCTAACTGCATTTATCACAATCATTGAGTCTCCCTCAATTTTCACTCTATTCAATGCTAATTCCTTAGCCAGAACTAACCCATGAAGTAGTGCTTTGAGTTCAGCCATATTAATAGTGTTTGGTTCCAGAGGAATAGCTAATTTTGCTAAAATCTTCCCTTCTGAAGAATGAATGATGCAACCCACACCTGAAGGACTCGGATTTCCTTTTGAGGCACCATCAAAATTAAGCTTGAACCAGCTCGGGGAAGGAGACTTCCAAACACAAGACATTCTTTGAAAGGATATATGCCTTGGACACACATTAACGTAAGTGGAGGATTTTTTCTTTTTCTACATTCTGTGGAATGGTGGGGGTGTAGGTCAATATCAACAAGACTAAAGTCATGACTTTTTCTAATAATAAAAAATAACATCAACATGAGTTTTATTTCAATGGCAGTGTTCTTGAGGAGGTTGCGGAGTATAAATATCTTGACATTGACTTCAACAAAAATTTAAGTTGGGAAGGCTGCATAAATAAAAAGACATTAGGTGGATGAAAGACATTTTATGCTCTTTAGAATAGGTGTCACGAAGCAGAGGTTTGAGATTGGAAAACTATGCAAACCTTGTTTCATCTTCTTGTTCTATCGGTTCTGTGCCTTGCCAAAAGAAGTCCCTTAACCTCTTCACTTTGTCCATATAACCACTCATTGATAGGGAGATGAAAGACATGAGATAGATGGGGATAGCAGCCAATGTTTCTTTGATCATGACAATTATGCCAGCCCAAGAGAGGCATTTAGATTTCCAGTTATCCATTTTGTGGTCCAATATTTCATTGATGGGCTTCCAAACCCCAGTAGTTCTAAGTGTTTGATCAATGGAAATCCCCAAATAGGAACATGGAAGAGAGTCTACTTTGAATGCCAGAATAGATTCAATTTTTTGTTGTATTTTCTTTTTGTTATGGAAGAAAAAAATCACTGATTTATCCTTGTTTACTGCCTGTCCAGAGGCTTGAGCATATTTTTCTAAAATTGCCTTGAATTGAGAGGCTTCCCTAACTGAGCCAAAGCCAAAGAGAAGAGTGTCATCTACAAATTGTTGGTGCGTGATAGGACATACTGTGGAAGTGATTTCAATCACCAAGAATCAAACTATTACATTCAATCTTTGATAAAAAAGATTAATACTATATATCATTTATATAAAAAATGGAAAGAGCATTATAATGATTCTAGCGTATAATATATATATTCTCCTTCAACTTGTGACAATAATCTCTAGTACACTAAATCTCAGTGGTTGCATGGAAACTCATCATGTCAGAAAATAAATGTAGATTTTTTTAAATTAATCAAAGCTTTAAAATAGGGAATAATACAGTAAGGAGAAAAAGCAGTAAAAAATAATATGTACATTTGATCTAGACACTAGTTCATTTACTACATTTCCTTTTATAATAATACCTTCTGACAGTAGTTTCATAAACATTTCAAAAGTTAGTGTCTAGGTTCTCCAACATTGACTAAGCAATAAAGAATTATAAATTCATCATTGCATCTCAGATTCAATGAACAACAATTAGGAAATCAATTATCTTTGTCCTTGAATATTCTTTAACACTGAATCTTCTATATCAATATGAAAGCATTTTGTTTTCTCGTTGCAATATAGTTATCCTATTCAATGCTTGAAATGAGAGATATGATGATGATGCCATTTCAAACCCTAGAATTGAGAGATCTGATGATGTTGCAGTCATATGTCAAATGAATGAAAGGTTTATTTATGAGTAAAGAACATAAATGGGCAGCTTTAAGTCTAAAGGATGAAAAATTATACATTGCCTGCACTCAGACTATTTCTTTGCTTTTAAAATGCCCTCCATTATCTTACAACCACTCTTATGATCATTGTGCCACTTATGGAAAATAATAAATTATGCTTAGAAAAGTTGATGAGTGTTCTAAATTCTTTTCCTTGAAACTAGTGTGCATCTGATCCTTACCTATGAAGACCATTATTAGAAAACCTTTAAGTATACAATAAATTATAAAGAATATATTATATTGATGTTTATTTATCAATATTTATAATTCACATTTGAGCTTGAGAAAAGTAAAGATGAGTCAATGAATCATTAAGGACGTTAAATATTTTTTGATGAGAATAGTTTTGATCGATTTATGTATTAGGATGTAATATTGGGTAGGGGAACATTTAAGGGGTTACAATAAATTTCTTGTTTCAAATGAGTAAGTGTTTAATAATACCATTTAGGTGAGTTTATTACAAGTTGACAATGACATTCATAAATTACTTTGTTATTATAAAATTGTGGGAGAAGATAAAGATCTTTAATGCTAGATAGACAACTTTGAAGTATATTGTATATGAAATCAAAGCAAGTGATCATCTTATAACCATAAATAGTAAATTTGTAGGTGAGAAAAAGATGTGATGATGAAAGTAGCCTAACATAGATAGTATATAATATGATAGTTTTAAATAAATAGAAATGAAATATCTTATGTTTATGTAGTATCGTGGTTATACAATATTGAGTAAGATAGAGTTGTCACAAAACTCAAAAATGAGATCAATGTTTCATGGCATATTAATTTGATTTATAAATGAGTAAATATTATGCATGGTCATGTTTGATTGACATTATTTGAAAAAACTTGTAGTTATTTTGAAGTATGCTAGTTATTACACTTAATTACTACTATGATAGTAACAATGTATATTAGCCTTAAAAAATTGTATAAGATGAGCTACTGATTTGTTATTTATTGATATTTACTAGTCTTCAATGTGATTTCCTAAGATATTGAATAGTGGTCAAGTAGAGATTAACTAGTTGTATATTGATTGATCTAATATATTCATTTTAGATTGGATTTGTGGCATATATGAAAATTATGATCATTGTCATCTCTGGCCATAAATATAAATTGATGTTCATTAGAAATATGATCCATCAAAAAATGGTTACAGTTTTAATGGTCTTAGTTTTATTTAAATTTTTGCAAGCAAACTATGACATTATCACCTAGGTATTCACTTTAATTAGATTTTGATTTGATTGATGACATAATTTTAAAATGTAGAATAATAATTGTAAATACCTAAAAATGTTCTCACTTAGTTAAATAAATACTATTTATTTATTTAATCAATTCATTAGCTACTTCTAATATTCTTTAAATAAATATTTTTATTTATTTATATTTAATTCATTAATCTTTTCTCTCCAATGATAAAATAAATATGTTTATTTATATAATTAATTTATGATCCCCTCCTTTCTAAAATATTATCCTTTCAATTCATTCACATGGATCACACCAATATTTATAGGCATGTGACAAATGTCATTTATCTCTTCATTCACCCATTTCTCTCACAACTCCCAACATGTCTCTAGGCTAAATGGATTCAAAGATGTTATCAAAGAGTCAACATGTCAACCCAGTCCTTCCCTACCACTCTAATGGAAACATGTGTTATCATTGGTGTCAACATAATATCTAGCAATGTGTGTTGTTGTCATTGATGATGGAAATGGATGAAAAAAGCTCATTGATGAAGATGGTTGATCATTAAGATGTCGATTGGAGAATGGTGATGATTGAGAGTAGTTGAGAGGGGAAGAATTCATAATTTTTGTTGTTGGATGGTGTTGTTTGTATGTAGATTATTGTTTTTTGATTGGATAATATTGCTTATATGTATTTGGGAGATGACAATAGAATGGTCAATGATATGGAAGGAGATGGCATTGCAATAGCAGACATGGAAGGAGAGAACATTGATTTCCTCTCTTGGTATTGAATGTAACCCAATGATGACAACACGTTATAGTGGAGTTTAGATATTTTGAGATGAGATAAAATTAGAATAGAAGTGATGATGTTTATGTAACCTCATGGTCTTTGGAAAATTGATGGAGTGAGTATATGTAGATAAGTATGTTGTAGATGGATTAGGAGAATGCTTAGCATTACTTTGTGTTGGATAATTTAGTCTTGCAGTTTGATCATATTGTGCATGATCTCCATACATTTAATTTCTATCTGTTTATGTCCTTGATGTTGTAGCTAATATGGTTGGTGTTTATAGTTGGTTGTAAGTCTATTTGTCCGTCAAATTTGGTATGAAAATACTATACATCTCTCTGCATTATTTTTTTAGTTATTGTGCCTTGAAGGACATGCTTATAATGTTTATGTTATATTTTAGTTTATTTTTAAAAATTTGGTTTTGTTCACAAGAAGTGATAGTAATGATCTACGTATGATTAATTGTTTAGAATGATTTTCTTTATCAATAATGTTGTATCAATATGATCTTGAAGTGGGAAGAAGAGAGAATTATTTAATAATGCCCTTGGATGCTTAAGGGATGTCTTGGTGTACTCCACATCTTGTTGAATGGTCTAGAATGAATGTTTCAAGGTAATTTTTGTGGTTTGGATGATAGAAGGTGTTCATCAGCTTGCATTGAGTTCTTTGGTGTCTTCACTTAGCTTGAATATTGTGTTGCATTCATTTTGGGTCCTACCATGGCATACAATAATTTGCATTAAGTTTATTCATTTGGAAATATGTTCTGGGCTATCTAGTAACGCATTGCTTGATGTATCTTTTGGAGCTCTAAAATTTTGGATAAATTTTAGAGTTTATGTTCTGAAAATTTCTCTAAGGAAAAGTTAGTGCCCTTGAAAATCTTTGTGAGAAGCCAAGTTTGAGTGCAAGTACAAGAGGGACCTGTTTTTTTTTCATGGGTTACCACTTGGGAGATGTGTTCATCACTTATCATTGAGAAAGTGTAATAGGTTTGAGCTCTCAGTTTTTAGTTTGGGTATGTTTTTGTGATAGCTATTTGGAGGTCATTGCCCAAATCTGCATTTTTGCACCTATACAATTTTTACTAAGTGAACCATTTCAATGGATTGCATTTTGAGCCCGTTTGATTTTCATGACATAAGGGTTGTTGCAATGTGTTGAAGGAATGAGAATGAGTCTCTATGCCCATTTTTAGACCCCCATGAGTTTGTTCGATCAGTTTACCAGAGCTTTTCTAATTGTAATTTATTAAGTTTCTCTAAGTGTGTGAAATTGTAGAATTTAAGTGGCCTACTTTGAGGTCTCACAGGTTGCACCCGGTTCAAGGTCATGAGAAATTTAGTATTGTTGTACATTATAAACATGGAAATGAATATCACTGATGATTTTTGGATCATAACCAATCCATTTGATCACTTTACTCAATCAGTTCCAAATCCAATTTTTGCATATTTCATTGTTTTAAGTTTAGAAAGTTTTAAAGTGTTGACTTTGGTGTTCAATTATAATTGATCTTTTGATCATCAGGGAAAGTTGATTGGGGTTTTATTTTTCTTGTATGAGAGTGAATCCATGTCCATGTTTCTAGACTATAGGGGTCTCTTTTGATAAGTTTTTGAAGTTATAATTAAAAGTGTTTTATGCAGATCTACAGTGTGGGCAGAATCAAATTTTCAAAGTGATCACTTTCAGAGGGTCATTACTTCATATCTAGTAGTGGTTTTGAAATGTGAATTTATTCCCTGTGCTTCTTGTATCTGAATGTTTTCTTAGAATATGGGGTTGAACTTCAAGGCTTGATTTCATATTTTTGTGAGGCAATTCTATTGGCAATTCTTGTTGTTTTGGCATCTGCATTGGCACAGTGTTTCAGAGTGCCAAGTTTGACTAGTGATATCTTACAGCCTAAATATTTTCATGCAAATCCTTTTGGCACACGTTCTCACATGTTGGGATTAAACATAAATTATAGATGACATACTTCTTTGAGGCTCTTTGAGAAGTTTTTGAAGCTGTTTCCAGAGGCCAGTTGTGTTAATGGGAAATTTTATAGAGGCATTATGGAATGATTGTTGTGTTTGAAATTTTGACACACTATGGTTTGGCTTCATCAAGATGACTACCATTTTGATATACAGGGGTAAATGTGGATTTTTAAAAGTGTTAATCCTCTTGTCGTGCTTCCAGGTTGATGTTCTCATCAAGTGTAAAAATGAGTTGGTGCTTGTGGTTTTTATTATGTGCATGCCACATTCATGTTTGAAGTGTCCTGCGCACTTCTATGTTTTCATGGAATTGGTCGACCATTGTTTCAATTTGATTGCACATGCCATTATTTCTATGATTTCCATGTTGATTATGCCATGTTTTAAATATATTGAACTTACCATTAAAAAGTAATGTGCTGGCATACCATATGATGATAATATTTTGAACATGCCATGACTGTGCACCTTCTTAGTGTGCTGGCATGTCTCTTAAATGTGTTGAACATGCCTTTTGTTTTGGAGTGTTGGATGTGCTTTATCCTTCCCTTTATTTACTACATATTCCTTCTTTCAAATTAGATGTTGCACATGTTTTTTAAACAGGTGGTCATGTATTCAAGGGAAGCACATAACCATCTAAAGGGTGTGCATGTTTTTTTATGTGTTGGGCATGTCTCACAAGATGCATCAAATGCTCTTTTGTTTGATGTGTGTTTTCCTCTTGTAATGGGCTATGTGCAAGACACAAAGAGGTGTGTGCACTTGGTTATAGTGTTACACACTTGGCATTGAAAGTGCTACGCACTTGTCTTGTAGGAGTACACACTTGTCTTGCAGGGGCGGCATTGCAGGAGTGTGCACACTAATGAAAGGGGGACACATTTTTGTGGCTTTTTTCTTGCAGCACACCAAATGCCTCCAGGCATAAAAGAAACAAAGGATAGGGGGCGCACAAGGGAAAAGAAAAGAAGTAAGAAAGAGAAAGGAAAAAATGTGCAGGTATGGCAGAGAAAAAATGCAGAGGGTTGGCATTGTGGGTTTATCCCACATGCGCTCGGTAAGTTTCTATTAAAATGTTTAAATGAAAAAGAACCTAGGTTAATGGTAAAATGAAGAGAAAGGTAAGTAGAGCTACCTGAATTTGTGGGGCCCGTGTTGGGTGCTTGCTAGCTGGGCACACATAAAGAATTTTAATGGAAATATTTAAACAATATTGAGATGTTTAATCCCACATTGATAGGATGAGGAAAATTTGAGTTGTTTAAATGGAAAAACACTCACATAGTAATGTGAAGAAAGAGCGGGAGGCTCTCCATGTGCATGCATGAGTGGTGCCTTGAGAAGTGTGTTAGTGACCAAAAATCACTTAATTTTGCAGGATGTTGGCGGTGAGGTGGACACGTGGTGACTAGTCGGGTAATCTCCAGATGTTGGTGGTTAAGTATGAAACATTTAGAGATTTAGAGAATGAGTGGTCGCTAGATCTCTAGAAAACTGAGAGGTGTCAGTTGGCTTAGAATTGGCTTCCTTTTCTTCTATATCTTTCTTTTTTCTCATTGTAACAGGGATGGTGAAATTTGTAACTAAATAGAATATAGAATTTTGATCTCTAGTTTTTGTTCTAGCATTTTGTCATTGTCAATGTACTGATATTGAAAATTTTTAATGAGAATACACTGGAATTCCATCTCATATTTGTGTATGTCTTCTTGTTATAAGCTCAAATTCTTATATGTTAATATTGCAAATAAATTTAATGTATGGTTTACAAAGTAGATTGTGAGTTTGTCTTTGAGTTCCTTTTCAAGGGAGGGGTAAATTCTTAAAGATAATTTCAGAGAATTTATAGTTTTTTGTGAGAATCTGATGTCTGATTTCTGAGTGTGAGAGTAAGATGAACAAATTGCAAAGCATTTGTTCTGGGTTCTGGGTGTGTTTGAATTAAATTTTCTATTGATGTATGTTGTATATGACTTTCTGCCTTAGAATAAGACACTGATTCGTTCTTAGGTAGAAATTCTTCATCATCAATCAATTTATAAATGATATAATCTTTCAATGAATTTTTCAAAGATATTAATGAATATTATTTGTGTTGATTAGATATAAATAAGTTTAATGATTCCTTTTAAGAAGTGAATCCATAGGTATACCCACCTAAGAATTAAGGCTCAAAGTGTAGGAGGATCATTCTTTTGATCCTTGTTAATTGGTCCTTTTCCTTGTCAAATTTGGAGTGGGTTTAAAGAGTCAATGAAATTGGTTTTCCAATCAAGTTGTAAATTTGCAAGTAATATAGAAAAGTGAACCAACAGTGTGTACATGTTGTTGGAGATTTTCCAACAAGCCAATGCTGACTGTATGTTTATCACTGATGACAACATATGGTAAGTAACATGCGTGGAAGACTTATGCAGTAAGCTTCTGGTATATACAGCATGGACATGTTATCAGCATGATATCATGGATGTAGAGGTTAACTATTAGTATAGAAAATTATATAGCAGCTTGTGTCAGCAGTGTTCCTGACAGAGTTACAGGCAATGTTTGGTGAATGATTGTCCATACAGTTGTGTGTGTGAAAATTGTACCTAGGCATGAACACAACACTTCAGTAAAACGTTAGAGGTTAGCAAAATCAAAATCTACAAGTAATTGAAACTAAGCTAACCAGGTGATTTACTGCCTTCTAGTAGGTGTGAGTATGTATTCTCAGATTAGACTGAGATCAGTGACAATGCAACACCTAAACGAAAGATTTAAAATGATGAAAGCAATGAAATATGAATGCAAATTAATCTTCTTCTTTTTTGGATTTTGAATGTAATAAGATGAAAAACTTGCTATGAAACTAATCTAGAATTATTTGAAATGATATGCAAATTAATCTAACAATGATATGCTATGAATGAATGCTATGAACCCTAAAAAACAATAACAAAAATCTCACAATCACCTTGTGTGCAAGAGCTTGATTCTTTAGATGTCAATTCACTAGAGTAAGTATGCAAATTCGAGGGATATCGATTGATTGAAAGCTTGAGGGATCCTTTATGAGGAGCTGAGCCTTGTTTTTATAGAAATCCAGGGTTTGAGGATGCATAAAAAAATCATAAATCACTCTTGATAAACCCAAGTTGATTTTTGAGTTAACAAGAAATTAAGAATAAATAAACTCATAAAATCATGCAAAAGTAGTTTTTATCTCAAAATAGAGTTTAGTTCTCTTTTTCAACTCATCATCAGATGTTGAGTTTAGAAAGTTAACAAATTGAAATTGAAAATTGATTTAAAGTTAACTGCTTTTCTAATTGTGCATGATTTAATATGAATTAATTTAATAAATAAAGTGATTTATTTTCCACTTAACTGATTTTGAATTACAACAATTGATTTATGGGTTAATCAATTATTAAATCAAACTTTATTCTAATTAAATCATTAAATTTGACAACTTTGATTTTAAATCAATTAAATAAATATTCAATTGATTGCTTGTAGGAATTTTGATTTATTGTCAAAATAAAAACAATATTAATTAGGAGTAAATGCAATTAAATCTAATTAAATAATTAAGTGGAAGAATTAAATTAATTCATTAAATATTCATCATATTCAATTAATCAACTTTAGGATAAATAATGACATTTATCGCCAAATAATATTTAATTAAAGAGAATTATGATAAATTAGGAATATTCCCTGATGCAGAATTAAGATAATCAATTAGGTTTTTGATAAATTGATGTGCAGATGTGCCTTAGGTTAGGACTTTGATGTCAATTTCGATCGATTTGATGATGTAGGAGGTTAATGAACCTATAGCCCATTTTTGGGGTATTACATTTTACCCCTCTTTGAATCATTGTGCGAAGCGTAGTGGTTCAAAGATTAGTCTATTTTTTATGTTGAAACTGATTTGAGAGATAAACCGATTCCGAGACAAAAATTGATTGAAAGATTGGAAAAGCTTATTCAGGTCCTAGTTGACCAAGAATCGTGATGATGTCAACTATAGCAACAATGAACTGGTGATTATGAAAAAGTATCAAAATGCTTGACTTTGAACTTTATGATTACGAAGAAGTGAGTGACTTGATTCCATACTTGATTGTCGAAAGGAATCGAAATGGTATCACATCTGAACCCTTCAGTTACAAAGAACCAAAGAAATAACACTAATGAACTGATGGTTACGAAAAGCTAATACAGTTTACAAGATTGATTACGATACCAGATTGATATGGATCTCGATGAATCTGATATGCCCCAAGCGATGTGCCCCAAGCGATGAGGTCTTTTGATGAATCAGCAACTAGACGTGGTTTTTGTCTTGATTATTGAGGAAAAATTTGATTTACAAACTTGATTGATGTGCAATACCATGCCCCTTTTGGGATGAAAATCAAAATCTGATAAGAAAAGTCAGCATTAAATAGTTTAGAAGCATGTTAATTGATTTGAGAAGTGGTCATATATGTTCGAGAACATGTTCTACATCGTTTAGAGGTCCTGGAGACCAAGTTTGACTAGGTTTGACCATGAGTTGACCATGTTGAAATTTTGATAGTTTGATGTAAGACAATCAGTTAAGTTGAATGCTAGATTCATTTGATGGTTAGAAGGTTGATTATGCAAGCAGTCGGCCGTCCTGGGTCCGAAAATTTTAAATCACGATTTTGACAATATTAATGATCTTAGATTTCAATTTTGATCCCAAAAATGGGTTCAGAACATCGAAATTAGCCAGGGGTGCTTGCTTGGTGATCTTTTAAGAAGACCTTTATGTGATACTCAGTCCTTATGATATGTTTAGCATAGATTTTAGAGAATCATTGAAGTGTCAAACTGATTATGACAATTGTGAGATAAATGCAATCATGCAAAGTGTAAAGAGACATGCAGAATGAAATGCAAACCTAGGACCTAGGACTTAGTCACTGATCATGTGTCAGCCATTTTCATCACTGAATATTTTATTAGGTAACCAGATAAATCAATACAACATCCACTAGTTAGACAACTATGAACATATGAATATTGATTTTTGCATCAAAGTCAATACAACACCCACTGGCTAGACAACCATGGACATATTAATATTGATTTTGTTTTCAGAATGTCAGATTAGATATAAGCACCAAGGCACAAATGCCAGGATGACCTGAATATCATGTCCATTTTGATATAGCAATTTGTATAAGCATTAAAACATGAACCTTATGATGACTTGAATATGCCTTGCAAAACAAACACGCCAAACAGTTGGCAGAATTCATTCTTGTCTCCAATGTGAATTACCTGTCGTGACCCTTTATCATTCACATCCTTGGATAATATCCGTTCACAGTAGGATTGAGAAATTTTTCAAAAAGATGTAAGCTAGATCAAACTTCCTTGAATTTTCTAGGTATCAATGGTCAAGGTACTCATGGCCATCCAACACGTGATGGAGGCTCTTACAGACGGACACCATTTCAATCTAGAATTTCCAAAGTTGTTAGATTTTCATGTACAAATAGAAGACAAAGAAAAGATTATGCCCCCCGTCATCACTCTCTAAATCCTGTAAAGGACATCATTGAAGTGCTTGGAAGGACACAATATGCAAAAAACTCAATGTGAATCAGTAAGCATACAAGGAGATAAAAGCATGTGAAGCATATATTATTTTCAGTTTGTGTTTATGTTTGATTGCATTGTTGTAGATGAAAAATCCTTTATGGAGAGGAAACTAACTGATTGACTCGGATGTAGCTTCAAAGGATCCTAACTGGATATGACACGTCTGAGATACTAAGGACTATAGGATATGACTTTGATTGCCCCCAAGTTTGAACTTTGATAGGATACAGACGTTTGAGCCGATTGGTGCACAAACTGACTTTATTGAAAATAGGAATGCGGAAACAAACCAAGAGATATGTACAAACTAAAGCAAGATTAAAAGCTGGGAGAGACCAATATTGAATTGATAGATGGAGCATTTGAAACAAGTGGCACCTGTTTGCTGGGTTTTCACCATCTTGGCAAAGATTCTATTTTTGCTACCAAGGCGCCTGTTTCTAGGTTTTCACCAAGGCACTTTTTTTTTTTCTCATTTTTTTGTATTTTTCATTTTTTTTCATTTTTTTGTACTTTTGATAATTTTTTATTTTTTTTGTGATACATCAAGGTTCCTATTTGCTAGGTTTTCACTAGGATGATCATTTTTTCAGGACTTTTTCTGATTTTTATAATTTTTTTAGGACATTTTTGAATACTGAATGCCTTAGGCATAGAATTTCTTCAAATGGAGAATGTTGATTGGTTCTCGGAGCTGTTCTCCTTCAGTCATTGAGAGTTGATAGGCTCTAGAGCCAAAAGTAGCAGTGATAACAAAGGGACCCAGCCAGTTGGGTTCAAACTTCCCCTTGCGCTCTCTATGTCATTGATTTTTAGGATTCTCTCTCAAGAATAGATCACCAACCTTAAAATATTTGTGTTTGACTTTCTTGTTGTAGCCTCTAGACATTATTTTTTGATAGACTCTGAGATGATCATACGCTGCATGTCTTTGCTCATCTAGTAGTTCAAGTTCTTGCAACCTACACACTCTAGAGTCATTATCAGTTACTAAACCATGCATTCTAATTTTTAGTGATGGGATTTCAACCTCAATAGGTAGTACCGCTTCAGACCCATAAACTAAAGAAAATGGTGTAGCCCCAGTGGGTGTTCTGATACTTGTTCTATAGGCCCAAAGAGCTAGATTCATCAGGAGATGCTAGTCTCTTCCTATTTTATTAACTATATGGTGTAGAATTTTCAACAGATTCTTGTTGGATGCCTCTGCTTGTCCATTCCCTTGAGGATAGTAGATAGATGACCAATGTTGTGTAATCTTGAATTTTGAACACAAGGAATCTAAGTCCTTATTCTTGAATTGGACACCATTATTTATGACTATTGAATGTGGAATTCCATACTGACATATGATGTAGTTCAAAATGAACATTGAAATTTGTTTTTCGGTTGCTTGAATCAAGAAGACTGCTTCTACCCATTTTATAAAATAGTCTATAGCTGTAATAATATGAGTATGTCCATTAGAAGAATGAGGATGTATGGCTCCTATAAGATCAAATGCCCATTGGTGAAAAGGCCATTATGTAGTAAAGGGAATTAGATCTCTCTCTGGTGCATGAATTAAGTTACCATGTACTTGGCACTTTTGATAGTTCTTAGCAAACTTGATAGCCTCTTTTTTCCATTTCAGGCCAATAGTACCCAGCCCTAATAAGTTTTTGAGCTAGTGTTAAACCATTAGAATGTGATCCACATATACCTTTGTGGAATTTCTCTAATGCATGTTGAGACTCTTCCCATTCTAAACATCTAAGGAGTGTACCATCTAGACCTCATTTGTATAGATCGTTACCAATGATGACATACTGGGATGTATTTCAGATAAGGTATCATTTCTCATGGTGGTTGAAGGTATCGAGAATGATTTGATCTTGGAGATAGGAGAACATGTTTTTATATCGGGATGAATCATGACCAACAATAGTGTAGATCATGCAGCTTTCAAGGGAATCATATGCAGGATAAGATAGTGCTTCCACCAGGAACTCATAGCGTAGCTCATGTTCAGGTTGCTATAATAAAGTAGAGAGCATTGCCATAGCATCAATAGCCTTGTTCTCCATTCTAGGAATTTTTTCAAAGGTGATAGATATGAAATATTTCTTTATATCATCTACCATTCTCTTTTATGGGATTAGCTTTCCATCTTTCATTTGATACACATCATTGACTTGGTGTATTACAAGTTGTGAGTCTCCATGAATGTGTAGTTCTATTACTCTCCTTTCAATTGATATCTTCATGCCATTAATAAGAGCTTCATATTCAACAATATTGTTTGTGCAAGGAAACTTTATTCTAAATACTTTAGGGATTGAGTATCCTTGAGGAGTGATGAACAATATGCTTGCTCTAGATCCATTCTCTATATAGGATCCATCAAAGAATAACTTCCATGCTCTAGAAGAAAGATTCATGATAGAAGAATCTAGGAATTCCATTTGCATTGGTGTATCATCAAACAAAGGTGCATCAGCTAGTTGATATGCAATTACTTGTCCCTTGGTAGCTTTTCTTTCAACATATTCAATGTCAAATTCACTTAATAGCATCACCCATTTAGCTATTCTACCTGTGAGGGAAGCTTTTCTTAGTAGGTACTTTAGTGGATCAATCTTAGCTACCAAATGTGTGGTATGAGCCAACATTTAATGTCTTAGTTTTTGTGATGCAAAGATCACAGCTAGACAAGCTTTCTCAATCATGGAATATTTCTTCTCATATGCTACCAATTTTCTACTGATATAGTATATAGCTCTTTCCTTCTTGTTCTCATCATGTTGTGCTAGTAATGCCCCCAGTGTTGTATCTATAGTAGAGACATAACGAATCAATGGTTTTCCTTGAATAGGAGGCATCAAAATAGGAGGATTTGATAGATATTTCTTGATATGATTAAATTTCTTTTCACATTCCTCATTCCATGGAAAGGTCACACCTTTATGTAATGTCTTTGTGAAAGGTTATGATATGTCTACTAGCTGAGATATGAAGTGTCTAATAGATTGTACTCTCCCTTGTAATGTTCTCATTTGACTGATATTCTTGGGAGGGTGCATCTCCATGATAGCTTTGAACTTAGCCGGATCTACTTCAATTCCTTTCTTTGAAACAATGTAGCCTAAGATCTTTCTAGAAGTGACACCAAAAGCACACTTCTTAGGGTTCAGTTTGAGATTAAACTTCTCCATTCGATCTAGTATTTTTCTCAAATCATTTAGATGTTCAAATCTTATCATAGATTTTTCTAAAGTATCATCAACATAATCCTCCATAGTTCGATGCATCATGTCATGAAAAATAGATGTCATATCTCTCTGATATGTAGCACCTGCATTCTTCAAACCAAATGGCATGACATTCCAATAGAAGGTTCCCCACGCACATGTAAAAGCAGTTTTCTCTTGATCCTCTAGAGAAATTTTGATTTGATTATATCCAAAAAAACATCCATTAAAGAATACATCTCAAAGCCTGCAGTCATGTCCACTATCATATCACTGTTAGGTAGTGGAAAATCATCCTTAGGGCATGCTTTGTTTACATGTCTAAAATTTGTGCATACTCTTATAGAGTTGTCTAGTTTTGATATAGGTACAATATTTAAGATCCATTCAGCATAATCAATAACATGGATGAATTCGGCTTTTAGTTATTTCTCTAATTCAGCTTTGACCAAGAGTACAACATGTGGATGCATCTTTCTCAATTTTGGCTTAACAGGTTTGACACTTGGAGCTATAGATAAATGGTGCATTATAAGATCAGGATCCAACCCTAGAATATCTGAATATTTCCATGCAAAGTTGATCTTTTTTTCTGTTAGGAATGTGGTAAATTTTTTCTTTTCTTCTTTTGATAAGGATTGTGCTACATGGATCAACTGTGGTTCTTCTATTGTTCCCAAGTTGATGGATTGAGTGGGCTCAATTAGTACTGGAGATCTATCCTGTAAATGACTCAGAAGGACATCAAATATCTCATCCTCAGGCACCTCAAAGAGGTTTTCACCTTCAGATACATCTTTTATTTTTACTCTTGTAGGTTCTGAGACTGCCACAAAGTGGTTTTCACCCTCAGAACTCCTTTTCTTTTTATTTTTATTTCTATTATTTTGACTAAGATACTTGATGTCCGACTCCATCATGCTAATGCTCAGTTCACTGATGGAAGTCATCATAGGCTCAACTACATTGAGGTAGCAAGCAAGGGCATAGTCATTTGGAAAGGTATAGATACCTTGGCTTGGATTCATGGAGGTTTGGTCAAGAAGTTCAGGATGTTGGATAGTCAAAGTGGTGAAAGATTGGGAAATAGTGTTTATGGATATGGATCTGTCATCATTGGTCCTAACCCGACTCTCAAGTTCGGAGGTGATATTACAACTCAAAATATTCAATTCGTGAATAGGCTCAATGTCATTGTGGGAGTCCACTTCAGTCATCGGTGGATCAGATTTGTTAAGTTCATTATTTCTCTCTAGACTTACATTGGGTTTAGGTGCATATTGGTGAACAAGATCAATATGTTTTTCTGTGATAATCTCATCTTCCTCTGGATGACTCCACATGCATAGTCATTTGATTCCTCATCTAGGGCCTTTGGAAAATCAAGAACATGTGTAAAGTTAGGATGGATACCCCAAAAAGGGTTTACCTTAGATTCTAATTTGAATTCATACTTGTGAGAATCTATCTCAGAATAGCTGTCACCTTCCTCCTTGTCTATGTGGTTTTCTTCAAGATCAGCTGGTTCCCATGGTGTAACTGCCTTTTTTTCCATAGTAGGTTCTTGTGTTTCTACTACATTGATTATTTTTATTGGGTCATTTTCAGCTTCAAGGAGGTCTTTTATTTCTTTAGGCAAACACTTATAAGGAATGAGCTCATTAGTGGTGTCTGAATCATCACTGTCAAATTGTTCTATTTCTTCCTTTGGTTGAATTATTGTTGATGGTTCAACCTATTCTAAGACATGTGGAGAGTTCTTGCTAAGATAGAAAGGCTTCTTCTGATACCCTAGACATGTTGTATTTTTGTTTGTCCAACCATGATGATCAAGAGGTGATAGAAGACCTTTACCTTGTAGTCCTAGAGGTCCTTTTCCAGTGTATCCCATTTTTGTGATCAATTTGTCTCCTGGTCCATGTGACTTCTGAGAAATTTTTCTTGAAGTGGAGTCACATTTCTGGACTGATTGGGATTGAGACTCATCCTTGTATAACCATGCAAGCATAAATTCTTCCTCCTCAAACTCTTGTTTAGATACTTGTTCTGTGACAAATATTCCATTGAATATGACTTGGGATTCTTTAGCTATGGGTTTCACTTTGTCAAAAGTTTTTCCATAAGATTTAGGGGACAAAGGGAGAGATGTGAGAGATAAAATAGGTTCCATTGTGTATTCTCCCATGCCATTGTCTTTTATTTTGACTTCTTTAGCAATTTCTTCTATCTTGGAAGTTGATGCAATGTCTAGCTACTTAGTGGAAGATTCTCTATTATTAGGAACAAGTTTATTAGCACTTTATTTTTGATTTAGGAACATCTTGGGTCTTTGAGCAATCTTGCATCAACCAAAAACATTTCTTGATTTCTATACCTGTTATTTGTTGTTTTATTTATAATTGTTGCATTTGATGATTTAATGTTATGAGAGGCTTAAATGACATTGAGGACCTATTTGGGAACCTTATCCTATGAGAACATAAAGATTGGATGGATTGTTTCAAAGTTACAGTTGTTTTCCTTGCCGCCAGAGTCGTATTTTCCTACAGTTTTGGTTCTAATTGTGCATAGTGGTGATGTTGATCCTTAATAAATCAGCCTTTTCCATCTTAAGGAATTTAAGAGGACCTAAATTAATATCATTTTCCAAGAGCGCAAGTCCTAATTCATTATGAGTAAAAAGTTATGCCCATTTTTCTTGGGGACCTATTTTCTGCCATTTTACATGCAAAATGTGGAGTGTTTCTTCTTGCGTGGTTCCGTGTGATGAAATGGGGCCTTATGTAGTTAAGGGAATGTTCTTGGGTCATGTGTGGATGTAAATCCAAAGGTGCATCATGTGGTGATCATTCTAGCATTAGTTTTGGTTTAAATCTTCCAGACTAGACCTATAATGTAATTAAATGCATGACTGGTCGACTTGTGGCTTAGCTGGCTATATAAGGAGTCTATAGCGATGTAGTAGGGAAATCAAGAGGGAGATATAAGAGGGATGATTATCAATATACATCATTGGAGACAAAGATAGGATGCAAGCTGTAATTTTGATTTCATAATTCTCATTGTATAAGGCCAAAACCCGAAAGGCCTCACAGTCAGACATGTTGAAAGAAATAATATAAATTCTCTATTGTTTCTACTAGTTGATTGCCTCATATCCATTGTGATTTCATTTCTTTCATGTGATTTCATAGTGCTTCCATTGTGTAACTCTGAGCAGGGCTTGTTTGTGGATTCAAGTGGAGTCAATTCTGTTTGATTATGCTTCTATCTCCCTTGCCCTTGCGCCAAGTAGTATCAGAGTGAGTTCTTTCTTGTGGATTGGATTGTGGATAAAATTATTGGATTGGTTGTAGGGTGGAAGATCTGAGATCTAACCTCTAACTTATAGAATGTTATGATCTTACTGGAACCTGATTGTCAAGATGGTTCGTGGTAGAGGAAATGATAATGCTATCATGGATATGTTGAGGCAGATTGCAACTAGGCTTAAAGCTATAGAGACAACCTAGAGAAGAGGAGCACATCTTTAGAATATTAGTGATGAAGAAGAAGAAGTAGAACCTAATCCTAAACCTGAAGTTGAACAAGATGAGGAAACACTTTTGAGAGTTTTGTCTAAGGCTAACTCTAGACTTGCAGTTGAAGTTGCTTGCTATGATGGAAGACTTGAGACCGATACACTTTTGGATTGGATCTTTGAGATGGATAAATAATTTGAGTATGAAGGTACTCCTAATAATAATAAGGTTAAGATAGTAGTCACAAATTTGAAAGGTCATGCATCTCTTTGGTGGGGTCATTTGCAAACTGAGAGACATAAGAGAGGAAAAGAAAAGATCAAGACATGGATGAAGATGCTTGGAAAGATGAAGTTTCTTCCAACTGACTACCAAGTTAGTTTGATGAGAAAGATGCAAAGTATGAGACAAAAGGACATGAATGTGAAGGAATATACTAAGGAATTTTACAAATTCGATATCAGATATGGACATGTGGATGATGAAGTTGAGAAGGTGGCTAGATATTTGAATGGCCTAAGGACATCGATTTAAGATGAGATCAGTTATGTGAAAATAGATAGTGTGGAAGAAGCATACCAATTTTCTTTGAAGGCAGAAGAGAGATTGACAAAGAGACATGAACAAAGACAAAGAGGAAGAGGTGGTAGATTTCAAAGTAGAGGTAGATCTTATAGAGAAAGTAGCGAATCTGACAATGCAGCACAAGATAAAGGATGGGAAGATGACCCTACTAGTAAAAGAGGTAACTACTCTAGAGGTAGCTATACTGGTTACTCTAGGAATAACAATAATGGGAAAAGAGAAGAGAAATCTTGGTTTAAAGGTACTTGTTACAAATGTGGTGAAGAAGGACATAGAGCTTTTGAATGTACTAACTTTGGAAAGAAGACTGGAGGTAATGGTAGAAGTAATTTGGCTTGTGAATAAGTTGAGGAAATGTCTAATGAACCTGAACATGGTGAGAAATTGATGTTAAGAAGGATATTGTGGAATGAAGAAGCTGATGAGGAACCTATTTTGAGGAAAAGTTTGTTCAGAACCAGATGTAAGATCACTGACAAATGTTGCAAGGTAATCATTAATAGTGGAAGTTCTGATAATTTGGCATCTGAAGAGTTGGTTAACAAATTGTAGTTGCAGAGATTGAAACATCCTAAGCCTTACCATATTGCTTGGATCCAAAAGGAGCATAAACTACTTGTAAGTGAACAATGCCTTGTTAAATTCAAAATTGGGAATTATCATGATGAAGTCTTGTGTGATATTATGCCTATGGATTGTTGTCATATTCTTTTGGGTAGACCTTGGTAGTATGATAGGAAAGCTTTTCATGATGCTAGATTGAATCAATATACTATTTGGATGGATGGAAAGAAACAAGTATTGTTACCTTTGATAGAAAATTTTAATGAAAGTCATTGTACCACAGTCAGAGTATGCTTGTTTGATGGTAAAAAATTTACAAGAGAAATGAAATAATATAATATTTGCTTTTCATTGAAGCATAAAAGTGGACAGTCAAATAAGGTTGCTGATGCCTTGAGTCGAAGAAGAAGTTTGCTGAGAGATATGAGAGTTGAGGTACTTGGTTTTGATGATTTGAAGTGTTTGTATGAAACTGACATTGATTTTGTAGAACCTTGGAGATCTTGTAAGGAACACATAGTGAGTGATAAGTGGACTGATTATTTCATTCAAGAAGATATGATGTTTAAAGGAGTTCAGTTGTGCATACCTAGAGGATCTTTGCGAGATAACATAATAAAGGAGAAACATAGTGGTGGACTTGCTGGACATTTTGGGATTGATAAGACTATGAATTTGATTTCAAAAAGATACTTTTGGCCACAAATTTATAGAGATGTACAAAGAATGGTTAGAGGTTGCAGAATTTTCCAAACAACAAAAGGAACTAGTCAGAATTCGGGATTGTATATACCTTTTCCTGTACCTGATAGACCTTGGGAAGATGTGATTATGGATTTTATTTTTGGATTGCCTAGAACTCAGAGAGGTAATGATTCTATTTTGGTAGTGGTTGACAGATTTTCAAAGATGGCTCATTTCATACCTTATAAGAAGACATCTGATGCATTGCATGTAGATGAATTATTCTTCAAGGAAGTGGTAAGATTGCATGGTTTGCCTAAGTCTATTGTTTCAGAAAGAGATACTAAGTTTACTGGTTACTTTTGGAGAACACTTTGGAAAAAGATGAATATAGAATTGAAGTTTAGTTCTACATTTCACCCTCAGACAGATGGATAGACTGAAGTTGTGAATAGAAGTTTGGGAAACTTGTTGAGATGTTTAGTTGGAGAGAAGCCTACTAGTTGGGATTTAGTTTTGGCACAAGCAGAGTTTGCATATAATAATTTTGTGAATAGGAGCACTAAGAGGACACCATTTGATATTATTACTAGATTTCATCCTAAGGGAACCACAGAGCTGAGAGATTTACCTACTGAGACAAGAAGAAGTGTTGAAGATGAGGATTTTGCAATATACATGAGAACTTTACATGATGAAGTCAAAAGAAATTTGGAGGACAGTAATCTGAAATATAAACAGAGAGCAGATAAGAGAAGGAGACATAAATCTTTTGAAGTTGGAGATGAGGTTATGATTCATTTTAAGAAGAATAGATTTCCAGTTGGTACCTACAACAAGTTGAAAATGAAGAAGTTTGGACCTTGTAAGATTCTGAAGAAGTTTGAGAGTGGAAATGCTTATGAAGTGGAATTACCAGAGGACATGCATATATCACCTATATTCAACATTTCTGATATCTTTGAGTACTTTGAATCAAATGATGAGATAGAATATGATCTTGATTATCCTAAGAAGAATAAATACAGCATTGAGAAGGTCTTGAACAAAAGAGTGAGAAAGAGTACAAGAGGAAAATACTACATGGAATATCTAGTTTAGTGGAAGGATAAGCCAGTGGAACACAGTTCATGGATTACACAAGTTGAGTTGGATCTTTATGATTTAGGTCAAAATATGAGTAGTGCCTGATGTGGATATTAGTTCTTTATATACCCTAGGTGTCTGATGCAGGAGCATCTTGGGTCTTTGAGCAATCTTGCATCAACCAAAAACATTTCCTGATTTCTGTACCTATTTTCTATTGTTTTCTTTATAATTGTTGCATTTGATGGTTTCATGTTGTGTGAGGATTACATGATGTTGGGAACCTATTGGGGAACCTTCTCCTATGAGCACATAAAGATTGGATGGATTGTTTCAAAGTTACAGTTGTTTTCCTTGCCGTCAGAGCCACATTTTCTTGCAGTTTTGGTACTGATTGCGCATAGTCGCGACATTGATCCTTAAGGAATCAGACTTTTTGTTCTTAAGGAATTTAAGAGGACCTAAATTAATATAATTTCCCAAGAGAAAAATTCCTAATTAATTATGAGTAAAAATTTATGCCCATTTTTCTCAAGGACCTATTTTATGCCAGTTTACATGTGAAATGTGGAGTGTTTCTTCTTGCACAGTTCCGTATGATGAAATGGGGCCTTGCATAGTTAAGGGAATGTTATTGGGTCATGTTTGGACCTAAATAAAAAGGCACATCATGTGGTGATAATTCTAGCATTATTTTTGGTTTAAATCTTCTAGACTGGACCTATAATGTAATTAAATGCCTAACCGACCAACTTGTGGCTTAGCTGGCTATATAAGGAGTCTAGATTGATGTAGTAGGGAAATTAAGAGGGAGATCTAAGAGGGATGATTATCAATATAAATCATTAGAGACAAAGATATGATGCAAGCTATAATTTTGATTTCATAATTCTCATTGTATAAGGCTGAAACCTGGAAGGCCTCATAGCCGGGCATGTTGAAAGAAATAATATAAATTCTCTATTGTTGCTACCAGTTGATTGCCTCATATCCATTGTGATTTCATTTCTTTCATGTGATTTCATATTTCTTACATTGTGTAACTCTGAGTTGGGCTTGTTTGTGGATTCAAGTGGAGTCAATTCTATTTGATTATGCTTGTATATACCCTGCCCTTGCGTCACTTTCAATGCATTGCAAATTGTAGATAGGTCAGTTGGAATCCTCACCTCTACTCCTTCATAAGGAAATTTCACACATTGATGGTATGTGCAAGGAATAGCTCTCATTTCATGTATCCAGGGTCTCCCTAGAAGGATGTTGTAAGCCAAAGGTAGATCAAGAACTTGACATGTGATATCTCTGATAATTGGACCTGTTCTGATTGGTAGTACAATTGTTCCTTTGGAAGATCTTTCTTGTTCATCATATGCCTTGATAGTTATCTTCTTTTTAGGATCCATGGAAGCTTTTGATAATCCCAGTTGTGTAATCAAGCTATAAGAACAAATGTTGAGACCAGCACCTCCATCTATCAACACACATTTGACACGATGGTTTTGGATCAAGACTTCAATGTGAAAGGGCTAGTTTTGCAAATGACTCAAGGAGTTATCATCTTCCTCTGAAAAGGAGATATACTGGGGAAACATTAGATGACCAACCATAGTCTGGAATCTGTCTAAGTCAAGGTTTTCAGGAACATTGGATCTGAGCAGAGCTTTATCTAGAATAGCTTGATGAGTGGGAGATATCCGAAGCAACTCAAACATGGAGATTTTTGCATTTGTATGCTAGAGTTGTTGGACAATACTGCATGATGTTGGCCTCATGTCTTTAGAATTTGATGATTTAGAGGTAGCCCTCTATTTAGAAGTAGATGAAAGATTAAAAGGCATCTTAGGGACATTTGATGAATTTGAATTTTGTCCTTGTAGATGCACATGAGCTTGTGATCGAGTAACTGCATTTGTTGATTTATTATCTCTATCTTTTCTTACAATGGTGATGACATTGCAATATTCAGATAAGCAAGGTTCAACCATGTTTATGATAGCATTGTTTCTAGAGTAGGCATAATTGGCTTTAGCACCCACATTAGGCTAAGAAGATGAATATCCTTGACCATGTTTTGGGAATGGTTATGTGAATGTTGTATGATCATTAATGCTTTTATGATTGTGAATTATGATTTATCCATTATCAATTTTGTCTTGGATGATGTGTTTCAAGCATATGAATTTATTGGTTTTATGACCCTTATTGCAATGGAAGTCACATAAATCATTCTCTCTCCACCATTTTGGTTTAGGTTCAGGATCAAAGATTTTTATCTTAGGTAGGGTGATGCTATTGTTGGCCAACAGAGTTTTCATGGCAGATTCCAAGGACTCTCCAAGAGGAGTAAACTTGTGTTTAGGATCTGTATCCCAAGGTTTATAGTCAGATGGTTTCTTGTTCAACTTTGTTGCTTTTTCCTTTAAGGCTTTGATAGCTTGGGTGCCAACAGTGAGATTGAAAGTGGGTGCCTTAGATGGGGCATAGATATTATCAATAATGCCATTTGTGACAATGCCTTTATTCTTGTTCCAGTTTTTGCCTGTCTTTGGAACTAGATCCAGATTCATACTTGTCTTTTTGAAGTGATATGTCTCCTTTTTGTATAGGTACTTTCTCAATTTTGACTGCATTTTCTACCATTTTATCAAAGGATGTATGATTTTGCATTTGCAAATGGTAGTTGATCTCTGGAAGAAAGTTGTTGATGAAAATTTCTAGCTTCTCAATTTCTGGAATAGGTCTAGCATATAGAGAAAACTTTTTCCTCCATCATTTGAGAAAAGTCAGGAATGGTTCTCCCAAGTTTTGTTTCGAATTGAAAATGTTGATCATAGTGATCAAATGCTGGATGTTGTAGGAGTATTGTTGATAGAATAGTTTGATGAACTCCTCAAAAGTTTTGATTGTTGGAGGCATTTTTGAGAACCAATTAATAGCTGAACCTCCCAGAGATAGAGGGAAAAGATGCATTAGGTAGGTTGGTTCGTGTGTGAACTCCATAGATTGAGTACAAAATTCTTTGACATGAACTTGGGGATCAGAGTTTCTATTGTACTTTTCATATTTAGGCATCTCCACTCTTTTTGGGAATGGCAGCATGTACAAGTCTTTATCAAATGGAAAAGGGCATAGAGCTTCCATGGAGAACTTTTTAGGTTCCTTCTCTTTTTCAAGTTTTTTGAGCTTGACTTGCATGGCATGCATCTATTTCATCATGGTCATGATAGGAGTTTGTTCCTCATGTGTGATGATATCTTCAACATTAAAGTTTGGAGGAACTTTAGCCCCTTGGTGAGCCAACTCTAGGAAGTATGTCTCCTTTTCTTCTTTTAAGAAATGCCTCATCATTTTCTTGAAGTTATCATCATTTTGATATCGAATAATTTTAGAAGGTGTGGTTTCTTGATTCATACCATGTTGGGATTGATGTCCTTGGGACCCTTGGTTTGCGCCTCCTCCTTGAGACATAGTATTTTTAAGAGAACTACCAGGGATTGATCGATGAGGAGTTACTTGATGACCTACATGGATTGATGTAGGAGGAGTTATTTGATGACCTACGTAGATTAATGTAGGAGTGATGTAACCAACTATCAAATAAAGATTTCCAAGAGTGTCTTCTACAAATTTAGTTGTGTCGAAAGGTTGATGAAATGTCTAAGTAATCACAGAAGATGCGGCTAAAGAGAATTTGGGTTTTTCTCCTTATTTTCACATAATGAAGCTCTAGTTTCCACCATTAACCTTGGGTGAAGAAAAAGAGCAAGATGAAGATAATTGAGGAATGATTTGATTCAAGAAGATCGAATGACGCAACCTTGTCAAGATTGGATTGATTGAAGATAGATTGGATGTAAATGAAGGATATTGTGCCCTAGCAGTATGGGTAGATGCCCAAAAGATGGCAAACACAAGCTCGCAACACTTAGCCATTTTTGTTTGAAGATTGAGTTGAATATAATTTTGACACAAGATGAAAAAGGACTCAAACCGATAAATCAAAAGGCTAGATCAGACTCAAGGGACCACTTTGGGTTAATAGATTGGATTCTTTCTAGTTTCTGCTCTGTTCTTGACACAGTGAATATTTTGACAGAATTTGGAAGTAGGCTATAAAAACTAGATTTCTGACAAATTTGGGAGTTTTTTAGCAATTTTTCAAAATTCTCATACAACTTTCTCCAGGCTTGTATGAGTCTAGGTAGGCTCTGACATGACAATTGAAAAGACTTGTACGACAATTGCAATGCTTGTATGATAGTTGATAGTAGGTTTTTGATTTTTTCTTGTGATTTCTAACAAAACCCATATGATAATATACAAGCTCTCATACGACAATCCAAGGGTTCTAATATGACAAAGGGGCAAAAATCATATGAATTTTTGATCTTGTGGGATGACTTGTGACTCCAGAAAGGAATTTTGTGTCAAATTTGTAATATCTCAGTTTTCAAAATTAGTTTGTTTGCAATTTTTTCTGTCCAGATTTGAAGTTTGTTTCAAGATTATTCATTTTCAATAACCAAGTAGATAAACAAGCACACATAATAGCAGACAAGTGATTTCAAGCACATCTAAAAATAATGAACAAGGGACAAAGAAACCCTACACATGAACAATCAAGTGGCTTATTTTGCTAATTCCTAGGAATGCTACTTGTGTATGTTCTCAAAAGTTTTTCAATAATGCACATAATCCTAGAAAATGAAAAATTTGGCCTCACTAGGGTTTGTAGTAATGGTCTGACTCTACAAATTTTGTGATCTCAAGAGGGAAAAATCCAATCCAGGTGCACTAGGGTTTTGACATAGTCTGAGAATTTAATCAATCAGGAGCTGCTAGGGAGATCTGACAGCCCAACAAGAGACCACACTTATGGAGATTTCTTCCACAAAGACATTTATATAGCGGTTGTTGCTACCATAATGAAAATGGCTATTACTTCTTGAGGTTCCATCTATGTGGTTGACCCAATAAAGGGAATGTCCACTATGGTTAACCCTCTCTAAAGGTGACTCACAAAAGATACCACATGGGGACTTGGTCCAGATCCAAGGATTCAAGTTTCTGATACTACCCAAAAAGGGAGTAGAGCATAATCCTCTAGCCTTATCACTTTTACCCAAACACAAAAAATAGATTAATTTGACATGCTAAGACTAAAATTATCTCACCAAGATTTGTGATGTCAACAACTATGTCTATCGATGTCTCCGGAGGGAGAACGTATTGATCAAAAGCTGAGGACCAAACCAAGTAGAATGTGAGACAATCACAGTATCCTCCCTACCTACAAGGGGATCTATCATCAAGAAGAGCTTCACATGCATGAACAAGTGAATGAATCCCACCCTCTCTAGATCATCCGCAAATAGTGTTCATAGGGCCTATTTACTATGTGTAATAGATATGCAAAAAGCAAATCTATGTTCATTTTATAGCCCAAAACTAAAGTGTGAATTATGAAATATGGAAAGGCACACAAACTTGACATGTGAGAGTTAGTTTTATATCCAAAATTGAAGTGTTATTAGATTGAATAGAATACCCAATTTCCTCGCAACGCACTTAGTAGATTTTACCTATTTTAGCAATTTTTGAGCATTTGTCTTCTATCTTTTGTACCCACGGGATGTACCTACACCTGTACCTACAAACCATTGTTATGAAAAACTTACCTATTCTTGTACATGAAACCCAATGTTATAAATAAATAAATAAAACACAACTTGTCAACCCCACATGGTAGAAAATCAGGTTAGTCAAAGATAATATGTCATTTGATAATCGAAAAACCTCCTGTCATAAAAATCAGATTCTAACCAGTCTGCACTAAATCAATCATAACTTTTGCAAATCAAGACAAAATTAATTCAAACCAAAGGAAAATGAAATCTAACTCAAATAAATTTTCAAAAATATAAATTTCAGATCTATATCATGTCATATGTGCATGTACCTATAAAAACATCACTTGGATTTCATAAAATCAGGTTCTGACCAGTCTTCACTAAAATGATCATAAATTTTGCAAAAAAAGACAAAATTAATTCAAACCAATGGAAAATGAAAGATAACTCAAATAAATTTTCAAAAATATAAATTTTATATCTGTATCATGTCATATGTGAATGTACCAATAAAAACATTAGTCGGATTTCATAAAATCAGGTTCTGACCAGTCTATACTAAAATTATCATAACTTTTTCAAATCAAGATGAAATTAATCCAAACTAATGGAAAATGAAATCTAACTCAAATTCCTTTCTAGAAATATAAATTTTGAATCTTTATCATGTCATATGTGCATGTACCAATAAAAACATTAGTCGGATTTCATAAAATCAGGTTCTAACTAGTCTGTACTAAAATGATCATAACATTTTCAAATCAAGACAAAATTAATTAAAAATAATGGAAAATGAAATATAACTCAAATACCTTTCTAGAAATATAAAATTTGGATCTGTATCATGTCATATGTGCATGTACCAATAAAAACACCAGTTGGATTTCTGAAAAAATAGCCCAGAAATTTATCACAAAACACATAAAAATTAACCTCGTGGTCGTGGGTTCGAGAAAAATGATAGAAATTTGATAGAATAGAATGGAAACCAGTTTCACGACCCCATAGTGGGCACTAGAAATGTGTGTGTGAAAATTGTACCTAGCCGTGGACACAACACTTCAATAAAACATTAGAGGTTAGCAAAATCAAAATCTGCAAAAAATTGAAACTAAGCTAACTAGGTGATTTACTGCCTTCTAGTAGGTGCGAGTATGTATTCTCAGATTAGACCAAGATCAGTGAAAATGCAACACCTAAAAGAAGGATTTAAAATGATGAAAGCAATGAAATATGAATGCAAATTAATCTATTTATTTTTTTGGATTTTGAATGCAATAAGATGAAAAAACCTAATATAAAACTAATCTAGAATGATTTGAAATGATATGCAAATTAATCTAACAATGATATGCTATGAAAGAATTCTATGAACCCTCAAAAATAATAACACAAATCTCACAATCACCTTGTGTGCAAGAGCTTGATTCTTCAGATGTCAATTGGCTAGAGTAAGTATGCAAATTTGAGGGATATCGATTGATTGAAAGCTTGAGGGATCCTTTATGAGGAGCCAAGCCTTGTTTTTATAGAAATCCAAGGTTTGAGGATGCATAAGAAAAATCATAAATCACTATTGATAAACTCAGATTGATTTTTGAGTTAACAAGAAATTAAGAATAAATAAACTCATAAAATCATGCAAAAGCAATTTTTATCTCAAAATAGAGTTTATTTATCTTTTTCAACTCATCATCAGATGTTGAGTTTAGAAAGTTAACAACTTGAAATTAAAAATTGATTTAAAGTTAACTGCTTTTCTGATTGTGCATGATTTAATATGAATTAATTTAATAAATAAAGTGATTTATTTTCCACTTAACTGATTTTGAATTAAAACAATTGATTTATGAGTTAATCAATTATTAATTCAAACTTTATTCTAATTAAATCATTAAATTTGACAACTTTGATTTTAAATCAATTAAATAAATATTTAATTGATTGTTTATAGGATTTTTGATTTATTGTCAAAATAAAAATAATATTAATTAGGAACAAATGCAATTAAATCTAATTAAATAATTAAGTGGCAGAATTAAATTAATTAATTAAATATTCATCATATTCAATTAATCAACTTTAGGATAAATAATGACATTTATCACCAAATAATATTCAATTAAAGAGAATTATGATAAATTAGGAATATTCAAGGAATATTCCCTAATGCAGAATTAAGATAATCAATTAGGTTTTTGATAAACTGATGTGTAGATGTGCCTTAGGTTAGGACTTTGATGTTGATTTTGATTGATTTGACAATGTAGGGGGTTAATGAACCTATAGCCCATTTTTGGGGTATTACAACATTTATCATGGAGCCTTGCGTGTTTGGATATGTGATGGAGACATGTCAGTGATGTTACATTCATGGACACAGAGTCTGATTATCAATAGAAGTGAAGTTATGCAGTCGCTATTCAGCAGTAGCGATTTCTTGTGTTTATTCGGAAGAGCCGACATAGATTATATTGATTCAGGAGTTGCACCTATCATTTTGGTATGCGCCCTTGGATTAGTTCTTGGAGAATAGTTAGTAATGTTTGGTTAAGAGCACATGATGTAATTCGGCTTGAGGAGAAAGTTTCAGTTACTTTGGTAGAGCCGACAGTGTGTAGCGTGTGTCTACATTTGTTAATATTGGACAGGTCCCATAATGTGTCGCGTACATAGTAGAGCTAACAAAATTATTATTGGAGTATGTTATGGTTTCTCTAATATGATTTCAAGGTGGTTCTAATAGGTTGAATTGATTATATCATTTGGAGGAAAGATATTTATAGGCAGTCATTTATGATTTCTAAGTATGGTTCAGAGTTGATTGTGAAGAGAAGAGCAGAGTGTGCAAAGTGTTGATCCATCAATAGAAGGTCTATGTGACCAAGTAAAGTGTTTGTGCTATACATTGGAAATGATCCAGATAGTAGGTCAAAGCGCAATTCACCAAGATCTAGATATAGTGTGTATTTGTTAATCAAAAGGTTGTAGCCTTCACCCCTTTGAGCAGTGTGCTCTTGGACAGTGTGTCCTCACCCCTAACAGGGTTTATTGTAAAATACTCCTAATAGGGTCTGACCCTTGACCAGGTCACTATACTAAACATATTTTAAAGAAACTCCTAAAAGGGTTAAGGATCTTCTTGTTATAAGTAGTGGTTGTCATTGCACCAAAAGATCGACCTGTTAATGCCCGATACAACCACTAGACTTATAGAAGACATAGGAGGTAGTTAAGCCATGTCACAAATCCCAAGGGGAGTGTTGACCATTTTTCCAACACTTCTAACAAGGATTATAAAACACTAGTAAAAAATATTAGTGGGTGTCAATTCCCACTAGGGTTTTTACCTATTTGGGTTTCCCCATAACCAAAATATTGGTGTTGTGTTCAAGTTTTCTTTCATTGTGTTTATGCTTTATGTTTAAGTATACTTAATTGGATAAAGAATTGAAACTAGTAGATAACTGATTCACCCCCCCCCCCTCTCAGTTATCTCTTGGGACTATTCCTAACAATTGGTATCAGATCCAAGTGCCTCGGAGAGAAAGTTTAACAACTTGAGGTTGATTAGATGACATTCTTTAGAAAAGACAGTCCTAAGTTTGATGGAGAGAATTATCTTGATTGGAAGAACAAGATGATGATACATTTTCAATGCATTGCTTTTGAAGTTTTTGAAGTGGCTATCAAGGAAGTTGAGATCCCCTCTCTAGCAGATCTTGCAAAGGATGATGCTACAAGCAAGTAGAAGGATTTGTTCCATCAAAATGCAATAGTAGAAGAATCCCTTATCAGTGCCCTATCCGATAGTGAGTTTTCAGAGATAAAGAAAGTAGATACAACCTACAAGATATGGAAGCACCTAGAAGACATGTTTAAAGGAGATAAACAAGAAAAGGATGCACACAGAAAAACTTAGAAGAAAAGATACAATGCATTAGAGATGTTACCTGAAGAGAACATCGGAGCTTGCAACCAAACGATTATTGAAGCAATTGCAGGAATTAGGAACAATGGTGGAGAGATCTTAGAACAAGACATTATGGACAAATTGATGACCATTCTCAAAACAGAGTATGAAAATAAGATCAACATACTTGATGAGACCATGCAACTTACACCAAATTTCAAAAGAGAGACCTTGATCAACAAAATTTCAGCTTTTGAGATTTCAAGATTGCAGACATAACCTAAAAGTGAAAAAGCCTTCAAAACATCAGTCCATGGTAAGAAATCTACAAACACCTCTAGTAATTTTGATGTTGATGATGACTAAGAGAAAACATTAGATTATTTCATTTCTATGATTTCTAAAAGAGAAAAGAAAGGAAAAGGGAAATATGAAGGTCAATTGCCATTTAAATGCTTTTCATGTAATAAGATTGGTCATTTTGCATCTAAGTGTCCTACAAGAGTTAAAAGATACAAGAATAACTACAAGCCTAAGTATACAAGGGAATGATATTATGTTGGAGATGGAGTATCAGATGAAGAATCAGCAGAAGAAGAAATTGGATTCATTTCTCTTGAAGATGAAAATAATTCACAAGAATTAGCTTTGATTTCACAAGCTGACATCAGGACAGATTGGATCATTAATAGTGGTTGCTCACATCACATGACAGGAGATAAAGATATATTTGTTCATTTGGAAAGATACAAAGGAGGCATGGTTAGATTTGGAGATAACACTCCCAAACCTATCATTGGTAGAGGAGCCATCACCTTGGATGGAAAGAATAGTACTGATGATGTTCTATATGTTGATGGTTTGAAACATAACCTACTAAGTGTTGGGCAGTTACTTGAAAAAGGTTACAGATTAGAATTCAATGGAAAAAATTGTATCATTAACAACAAAGAAGGAGAAATGATTGCATCAAGATCAAAGACCAAAGGTAATGTTTTTCAGCTTAATCCAGAAGCAAGTTATTTTTTTGCTAAAGTAGATGACAGTTGGTTGTGGCACAAATGACTATGTCATATCAATTTTGATAACATAGTAAAGATCAGTAATGTTAAGGCAGTAAGAGACCTACCTAGCATAGCAAAGCCAATTGATACCATCTACAGGGAATGTGTAATGGGAAAGCATGTAAGGAATTCATTCAGGAGCAAGCATAATTCAGCAGAGAACAAATTGGATTTGATTCATACACACCTATGTGGACCAACTCAAACAAGATCTTACTATGGTGAAAGGTATTTCATTTTGTTTGTAGATGATTATTCTAGAATGATGTGGGTTGCATTCTTGAAAGATAAGTTAGAATCATTTGAGAAGTTCAAAATATTCAAAGCTAAGGTTGAGAATGAATCTGGAGTAAAGATAAAGTGTCTAAGATCAGATAGAGGAGGAGAATTCACCTTTGATAGATTCTATGAGTACTGCGGAGAACATGTCATTAAAAGATAGTTAAGTGCACCTAGAACCCCTTAGCAAAATGGGATTATAGAGAGAAGGAACATGATTATCCCTGATACATTGGGCACCATCATGATTGAAGGAAAAGTTGCACACACCTATTGGAGAAATGCGGTCAATACAACAGTCTATACAATCAATAGAATACAATTAAGGCCTGGCACAAACAAGACACCTTATGAGATATGGTTTGGTAATGTTAAAGCTTATATATGTTTCAATTTAGGATTGAAGAAGATTATTAAAAGTGCTCATGTTAAGATTGATGAAAATTTTATGGTTCAAGAAAGATATCATGATTACTCACCTATGATTGAAGAAGAACCCAGACCTTCCACTAGCAAGACAGTTGTTGAAGAGATGTTTGACAGTATCAATGTATTGTTCAATGACCCTGAAACAAGTGAAGAAGAAACTCATAAGGAAGATGAGTCAGTTTCACCTAAAGCTCCAAAGTATATATCTAGATATCACTCTAAGGATGACATCATTGGAGATCAAAACAACAAAGTCACAACAAGATCAAAGACAAATAATTCAGCAAGTAATGAGGCGATATGTCTACTATCACAGATTGAACCTCTAAGTGTTGAAGATGCTTGTAATAATTCAGATTGGCATGATGCTATGAAAGAGGAACTAGATCATATTATCAAGAATGATACTTGGGAACTGGTCCCAATACCAAGTGATAAGAATGTGATTGGAACAAAATGGATATTCATAAACAAGATGAATGAAGATGGTACATTAGTAAGAAATAAAGCAAGGTTAGTATGTAAGGGATATGCACAGAGAGAAGGCATTGATTACTCAGACACATTTACACCTGTGAGTGGATTAGAAGCTATTACATTGTTTCTAGCTTATGCAATAATCAAAAACTTCAAATTCTATCAGATGGATGTCAAGTTAGTATTCTTGAATGGATAATTGAAAGAAGAAGTATACATTGAGCAGCTAGAAGGATTCACCTTCTCAGACAGACCTGACATGGTATGTAGATTAAAGAAGACCCTTTATGGACTTAAGCAATCCCCTAGAGCATGATATGAGAGTCTAGATGTATATTTAACAAAGATTGGATTTAAGAAAGGAGCAACAGATTTTAATCTATTCATAAGAGAGACATTTGAAGGTTTACTACTTGTAGCTATATTTGTTGATGACATTATCTTTGGAGGTAATGACAAACTTAGTGCTGAATTTTCTAAGGAGATATTGAGAAAATTTTTTGAGCATGATTAGACCTATCACATACTTTTTGGGATTGAATGTGCAGCAAATAGAGAAAGGTATTTTCATTAATCAGTCCAAGTATGTGAAAGAGATATTAAAGAAATTCAAGATGGATGATTGCAAGCCAATATGGATGTTGGAATTTCCACTATAAATCCTGGTGTTGATACTTGTTTGAATGTTTTGGTTTGAAAATTTCTATGTTTTACAAGTTAGATGCTATTTGATAAGTGGACTTTGTTGTTATATGTTTCTGTTATGCAATCAATAATGACCAAGTAGGTGTTGGTTATTAGATTTGATTTGTTGAAGAGTTTAAAGTTTTTTTTTATACATCTGGACCTGAGAACAACTGATTCACCCCCCCATCTTTGTTATTCAAATCATATTAACAATTGGTATCAGAGCTAGGTTGGTGCTTACAGAGAACAAGTTTGAAGGTACTTGAAGCAAATGATCAAGATGTATAAGAAGGAGGTACCAAAGCTAAATAAGGAAAACTTTCCTGCATGGAAAAGCTTGATGAAGCTGCATCTGGCTAGTATTGGTGATTCTACAAAGTATTACATTCAGTATGACTATGTCACACCTATTGCACCTCTAACTGTCAAGGAAATGAAAGCTAAACAAGAGCACAACCAAGAAATGTTGGAGATTGCGTCTACCCTAAGTTATCCAGAATTTGAAGACATCAAAGACTGCAGTACTGCAAAGCAAATGTGGGACACCCTTGCAAACATTTATGGCGGTGAAATAAATGTGTTGAGAGCAAAAGCCGAGAGCCTAAGAGGTAAATTTGATGAAATGAGAATGCAAGAAGGTGAGAATATTGGACAATATTGTGGTAGAATAAAAGAAGTTTTAAATGCTATTAGAGGAGAAAATGGAACTATTGAGGATGAAACTGTAATAGGAAATTATTGAGAACTCTGCATCTTATATATGCAATCAAAATTTCTGCAATTTAGGAATCTAGATGTAACTCTCCTAATGCTCTTACTTTAGAAAGTTTGGTTGGTAAGATTACTACTTTTGAACTTTCTAACTATGATAACTTCATTGTTGGTAATATTGAATCTTCTTTTAAGTCACAAATGGTTCTGAATAAGTCAAAGAAGGAAAAAGAAAGATGCATCAGTGAAAGTGAAAGTGAAAGTGATAGTGACAGTGGCACATCTGATGAAGAACTTGAGGATCTAGAAGCTCTTATGGCTAGAAGACTGAAAAGGGGAAAATGAAGGTACAAAGGTAAACTCCCTATTATATGTTTTTCATGTAATAAAGTTGGTCACATAGCTGCTAGATTTCCTAATAGGGATAATAAGGATAAAGAAAGAGATAAAAAACATAAAGACAAAAGAGAAGATAGAGGTTATCGAAGATACAAGGACTACAAAGGAAAAGGTAATAAATCCTGCTACATTGCTGAAGAAGAGATTGACACTGATAGTGATGATTTTGAAATTGAGGTTGTCTATGTTGCAATGAAAGATGAATCTAATGAGGATGAGAAAATTGCATTGATATCTTATGTGAACAAAAATGATAAATTGATTATTGATAGTGGTTGTTCACATCATATGACTGGAGATAAGAGTAAGTTTGATACCTTAGATCATTATAAAGGTAGGAGTGTGAAATTTGGTAATGATGCACCATGTCATGTTAGAGGAAAAGGATTGATTAAGCTGACTGATAAGTTCACTTGTGAAAATGCTTATTGGGTTGAGGGTCTTAACTATAATCTATTGAGTGTTGCACAGCTTAATAGCACTGGCTACAGAGTGGAATTTCATCACAGAAAGGCCAAAATATTTGATGCCACTGGTGAATTGATTGGAAGTGGAGAACAAACAAAAGGTAATTTGTTCTATCTAGACCTATCTAAAGAAACATGTATGATTGCACAACTTGATGATATTTGGTTATGGCATAAGCGGCTATGTCAAGTTAACTTTGATAATTTGGTAGAAATTAGAAAGAAAAAGAAAGTGAGAGGTCTACCTAGATTGAAGAAACCTGAGAATGTAATGTGCAAAGAATGTCAGTTGGGTAAGATGAATAAGTCTAGTTTCAAGACCAAAACCTTTACTTCTGAGAATATCTTAGATTTGGTTCATACCGACCTTTGTGGACCGATGGGTGTACAAAGATACTATGGTGCTAGATATTTTATCCTATTTGTTGATGATTTTACCAAAATGATGCATGTAATGTTCTTAAAGGAAAAATATGATGCTTTTCAATTTTTTAAGTGGTATGTGGCTAAGGTTGAAAAAGAGACAGGTAATAACCTGAAGTGTCTGAGATCTGACCGAGGTGGAGAATTTACATCAAATGAATTTAATCTATTTTGCAATGATAGAGGGATCAAAAGATAGATGTTTGCACCTAGAACTCCTCCACAGAATGGTATAGCAGAGAGAAGGAATAGATCTATCTTGGACTATGCAAGGACATTAATGATTGAAAATAATGTTGCACAGAAGTATTGGAAAGAAGCTGTAAGTATAGTTGTTTATACTCTTAACCGAGTACAAATCAGAAAAGGTACAAATTTGACACCTTGTGAATTATGGCATGGGTATGCACCGAATGTAAAGTACTTTAGAATTTTTGGAAGTAAGTGCTACATATTAAAGGATAGTAGAAATGGAAAATTTGATTCTAAAAGCGATGAGGGTATATTCCTAGGCTATTCCACAAAAAGTAAAGCTTATAAGTGTTTGAATTATAACACTGACAGAATTGTGGAAAGTGTGAATGTCAAAGTTGATCAGTATGTAGAGAAAAATGAAGCTAATAGTAATAAAGAACCAAACGATTACAGATCTTTTGTGTATATAGAGGAAGAAGAGGCAAGTGACATACCTGCACCTGATGCTGAGTCTTGGGTAAGTAATGCCGAGCATCAGGATAATAATGCTGAGAGAGAAGAAGAATGTGCTGAGTGACAGGAAGAAGCTATTGAGTATCAGGAAGAGGTTGCTAAGCATTCAGAAGATGAATCTAACAATCTTGTTGGGGAACCCAATGAGAAAAATGAAAGAAAAGTAGAACCTGTTCTAGCACAATATGTAAGGAGACATCACAAGCCTGAATAGATCATTGGAGATAAAGATACTAGAATTTAGAATAGAAGCAAGGAAAGAGATCCAACATGTTTACTATGTGAATTTGAGCCTAAGAAAACAAAGGAGGCATTAGAAAATGAAGACTGGATAGAAGCAATGAATGTAGAGATAGACCAGATAGAGAAGAATGATACCTAAACTCTGGTGCCGAGACCAGAAGATAAGAATGTCATTGGGACAAAGTGGATATTTCATAATAAGATGAATGAACATGGTCAAATCACAAGAAACAAGGCTAGGCTAGTATGCAAAGGCTACGCACAAGAAGAAGGAATAGATTATGGGGAGACATTTGCCCCTGTAGCAAGATTGGAAGGAGTCAAAACTCTGTTGCATATGCTTCCTATAAAGGTTTCAAGGTATACCAAATGGATGTCAAGTTTGCATTTTTAAATGGTATATTGGAAGAAGAAGTATATATTGAACAGCCAGAAGGATTTGTTGATCCAAACAGAAGACACATGGTTTGCAAACTGAATAAAGCACTCTATGGATTAAAGAAAGCTCCTAGAGCATGGTATGAGAGATTGCACAACTACCTAATAAAGATTGGATTGTCAAGGAGAAATGACACAAGCAATCTATACATGAAAGATGAAGAAGGTAAAGGAATCTTGTTAGCTATGATCTTTGTAGATGATATTATGTTTGGTGGACAAGATGCCTTGTGTAAGAAATTTTCAAATGAAATGCAAACTGAATTTGAAATGAGTATGTTTGGGGAGATCAAATTTTTTGTTGGTTTGCAAGTATATCAGATGGAGAAAGGAATTTTCATCACCTAGTCTAAATATGTTCATGAGATACTAAAAACCTTTGGTATGGAAGATTCAAGGCTAGTAAGTACTCCCATGGCTACTGGATAGAAGTCTAAAAATGATGATGCTATAGAAGTTAACCAGACTTTGTATAGATCTATGATCAGAAAGCTATAGTATGTTGTACATAGCAGACTAGATATTGCATTAGCTATTGGGATTGTGGAAATATTCTCTACCAATCCTAAGGAAAATCACATGATGGCGGTTAAAAGAATCATGAGATATTTGAAGGGAACTGCTGACTATGGATTGTACTACAAGAAGCATGAAAAAATTGAACTGAGAGTGTATACAGATGTTGACTGGGAAGGAAATGTAGATGACAAAAAGAGTACTAGTGGTGGAGCTTTCTTTCTTGGATAGAGATTAGTTTCTTGGACAAGAAAGAAAAAAAATTGCATTTTCCAATCTACTGCTAAAGCTGAGTATGTGGCTGTAGCTATGAACTATTCAAATTTGATATGGATAAAGAAATTGTTGGTAGGTATGAAAGAAGAAATCAATGAACCAATTGTCATCTTCTGTGACAACACAAGTGCTATCAACATCTCTAAGAATCTAATGATGCACACAAAAACCAAACACATTGCCATCAAGTATCATTACTTGAGAGAATTGGTACAAGATAAAGAGGTCTGCATGGAATATGTGAATACAAAGGAACAATTAGTAGACATATTCACTAAGGCTTTACCTAAAGAAGCTCATGAATACCTAAGAAGTCAATTAGGGGTCCTTCCCCTAAGTGAGGCTTCCTAGTCAAGCTAGGAGCACTGCATCAAATGTGTTGCAAAGAACATCTAACAAATTGATGCAGAAAAAGGTCACACTTTAGGAGCAGCCTAGAGTTGTGAAAAGAACAACAAAGTTAAGAATCAGTCATAAGCAAGATGACAGAGGGAGAAATATCATTACTGAACTGAAAGGATGATATCTACATCTACGGGATGTATGCTTTTGTTGCTGCTTTGACATTTTTGTCAAAGAGGGAGATTATCAGATGAATATATAGAATGAGAAGATCAAGACAGTGGGAGAAATTTAGTGGATGGTCAAGCATGGCTAATTGATTCTGTATCAAAATGAAGCTAAGGATATTATAAGTATTTCTAATGGACAGATAAGTTTTTGGATTGGTTGGTAATTCATGTGATATTCATATGGTGTTGCCATCAATGCCAAAGAGGGAGATTGTTGGAAAATGCAATTGAAGAAATTGTTGTATTGTCATTGATGTCAAACCTTAACTGGTAAGAATGTTTCTATTTAAGAAAGTACTATATCTATTTGAGTGTTGCTAAGGGGATAGGCAAGGTTGGTAACAATAGCACCTAAGGAAAGGTTGAGTTATCTTGATACTTCAATGAGTACTTGATTATGTGGCACAATGATAAGACAATGTATTGTTTATCTAAGTAAGAATGAAGACTAAAATGGTAGGCTTAACCAAGAAAAAATGAAGAAATCTGGTTTAAGCCTAGTGTTGTTTGTGTTGACTGAGCTAGTATATGCTGAGTAAAATCAGTGTTGACCAAACACCAGTTACTTGCTGAGGAAGACAGTTTTAGCCAAGGGAACAATTTATGTGGTGACTGAGCTTTCTAGAGAAGACCAAGAAGTTGAACATAGTATTGACCGAGTGTCAGTATTTTGCATTTGAGGAAGAATTCAGATTTCCAGCCGACATCGTTGAATTCTTGGATTATGTAAAATGTGTTGACTTTATTTATTGATTGTATGAAAGCATTTATTGCACTATAAAATGTTTTATTATAAATCTTTTAAGAGGTTTGACATATTTCTAAAGGATAGCTGAAGAACATAATGTAGGATGGATTCAATGAATCTAACCTAACCCTAAGATCTATGAAGGAGATTAAGCAGCAAAAGATGTAATGACCTAATAGAGGTAGTATTAAGGAAACCTAAGCAAGAGGTTGAAAAGGTAGTAGATGCTGGAAGTATTGTTGATGTTATTGACTATCTAAGTAGAGAAGGCTGAAGGAGAAGTGTTGTGATTGCTTGAAGAGGGCTCCAAGAAGATCAGTGATGGAGATGGGAAAGGTTCACAGTCAGTAAGCCAACATATGTGTATGAAATTGGATCTGATATTTGCAAAGTGAGTTGTATGTTTTTTAGATCAATATTACTGCTACTTTCTAACCATTGTAACAATCAAAATCCTTTTAACAGAGGTTGACCTAACAGTCATAGGTATAAATCCTTTGAACAAGGTTGCATTCTAATGGAGTGTATGTAAGTCCTATAACAAGGTGCACTTTTAACAGAGTGGTTAAATCCTTTAACTGAATCACACCTGACAGTGTGTTTGTAACCATTGACAGTGTTGGCTTTTCACCAAGCTCACTTCAGAAGAGTGAACATGATAGTAACATGTTACAAAGTGGTTTTTCCCTAATTGGGTTTCCACTATAAATCTTAGTGTTGATACTTGTATGAATGTTTTGGGTTGAACATTTATGTGTTTTACAAATTAGATGCTATTGGATAAGTGGATTGCACTATTATATGTTTCTATTATGCAATCAGTAATGATCGAGTAGGTGTTGGTTATTAGATCTGATTTGTTGAAGAGTTTAAAGTTTTTTTTTATACATATGGACCTAAGAACAACTGATTCACCCCCCCTCTATGTTGTTCTAAATCATATTAACAAGGGACACCTATGATAACTAGATGCAAGCTTACAAAAGAAGATGACTCACTAGCAGTAGATATAACATTGTACAAATCTATGATTTACAAACTCATTTATCTTACTCAAACTAGACTTGATATTTCCAATGCAGTTGGCATAGTTGGAAGATTTGCAACAGAGCCTAAACAAAGTCACCTCATGGTAGTAAAAAGAATATTTAGATACTTGCAAGGCACTATAGATTATGGTCTATGGTATCCAAATTCATAAAATGTTGAGCTTCATGACTATACTAATGTAGATTGGGCAAGATGCGTTGATGATAGAAAGAGTACATTAGGAGGAGCAGTGTTTCTTGGTGATAGACTTGTCACTTGGACAAGAAAGAAATAAAATTGTATCTCTCAGTCAACAATAGAAGCAGAGTATGTTGCAGTAGCCTTGAATTGTTCTTCAATTGTTTGGATCAAGAAAATGATAAAATATTTTGGAATTCAGATTGACTATCATATTGTTATACATTGTGATAACACTAGCACTATCAATATATCAATGAACCCTGTGATGCATGCAAAGACAAAACACATTGAGATCAAGTGTCACTTCCTTAGAGAGAAAGTAGCAGAGAAAGAAGTTAAGTTGGACTATGTGAGTACTAAAGATCAGCTATATTCACAAAGACCTTGCCAAAGGATACTTTTGAGTATCTCAGGGAGAAGCTAGGAGTAATTCCCTTCCCTGATTCTGCTTAGAAGAAAGAAGAAAGAGCATCAGTCCTCAGGGACTGATGGATGGTTGAATACTCTACCTTAGGAGTAGTACCGGTGCTTAAACTATTTGGCTCCCTTTTCCATTGATGTCAAAGGGGGAGTAATACATAGTCATGCAAAATATAAGTAAAAGGAGTAATATACTAAGGGGAAGTAGTATTCAGTTATGGAAGTAGTTCAGTTGAGGAAATGGAGAATGTTGAAGAATATTGCAGTAGATGGAGGATTCATACTTGGGGGAGTTTTGAAGAGGAAATGGAGAATGTTATAAAAGAAATGTTCATTTGGATTGGTGGTGTTTTTCATTCCATATGTTTCCATCAATGCCAAAGGGGGAGATTGTTGGAGATTCGCCAGCAAGCCAGTGCTGACTATATATTTTTCATTGATGACAACATATGGTAAGTATCATGCGTGGAAGACTTATGCAGTAAGCTTCTAGTATATACAACATGGACATGTTATTAGCATGATATCATGGAAGCAGAGGCTAACTGTTAGTAACAAATAGTTATATAGCAGCTTGTGTCAGTAGTGTTCTTGATAGAGTTACAGGCAATGTTCAGTGAATGATTGCCCATACAGTTATCATGGAGCCTTGTACATTTTGATATGTGATGGAGACATGTTAGTGATGTTACATTCATGGATGTAGAGTCTGATGATCAGTAGAAGTGAAGTTATGCAGTTGCTATTCAACAGTAGCAGTTTCCTGTGTTTATTCAAAAGAGTTGACATATATTATATTGGTTCAAGAGTTGCACCTATCATTTCAATATACGCCCTTGGATTAGTTCTTGGAGAATAGTTAGTAATGTTTGGTTAAGAGCACATGTTGTAATTCAGCTTGAGGAGAAATTTTCAATTACTTTGGTAGAGCCAACACTGTGTAGTGTGCGTCTACATTTGTTAATATTGGATAGGTCCCAGAATGTGTTGCATGCTTAGTAGAGCCAAAAAAATTATCATTGGAATATGTTATGGTTTCTCTAATATGATTTCAAGGTTGTTCTAATAGGCTGACCTAATTATATCATTTGGAGGAAAGATATTTATAGGCAGTCATTTGTGATTACTAAGTATGGTTCAGAGTTGATTCTGAAGAGCAGAGCAGAGTGTGTGAAGTGTTGAGCCATCAACAGAAGGTCTATGTGACCAAGTAAAGTGTTTTTTCTATACATTGGAACTAATCCAAACAGTAGGTCAAAGCACAGCTCACCAAGATCTAGATATAGTGTGTATCTGTTAATCAAAAGGTTGTAGCCTTCACCCCTTTGAGCAGTGTGCTCTCAGATAGTGCGTCCTCACCCCTAATAGGGTTTATTGTAAAATATTCCTAATAGGGTCCAACCCTTGACCAAGTAATTGTACTAAACATATTGTAAAGCAACTCCTAACAGGGTTAAGGATCATAAAACACTAGTGCAAAATATTAGTGGGTGTCAATTCCCACCGGGGTTTTTATCTATTTGGGTTTCCCCATAACCAAAATATTGGTGTTGTGTTCAAGTGTTCTTTCATTTTGTTTATGATTTATGAAATATTGGTGTTGTGTTCAAGTGTTCTTTCATTGTGTTTATGATTTATGTTTAAGTATACTTAATTGGATAAAGAATTGAAACTAGTAGATAACTGATTCACCCCCCCCCCCCTCAGTTATCTCTTGGGACTATTCCTAACACATGTTACCTTGTTTTTTACCTTGGAAGATGAGAAATGGCATGTGAGTTATTTCTAAAGAAGTGAAATATATATTATGATATTTTTAGGTCCCATATCTCTTCTAGATAGGACCACTTTCACCATAATCATAGTTTGGTGGCTGACTAGATAGGACCTATATTTGCCCCCTACTCTGATTGACCTAGTTGATGTTTGCAATGAAGAAGATGATATATATGGAAGATCAATTTGATGTTAATGGTGTGCAATAAATTGTATAGATTAGGTGTAACAGTGCAAAATTCAAGCTACATATTTGAGGGAGAAATGATAGGTGGTGATGGCATAATGAAGTTGGTTTCTTGAGGAAAACATTTTAAGGATAAATTCATGCATGGACATTTGATGAATTTAGTATGCTAAAATATTATTCATCTTGATTCATATGTTCATGTACCCTTCTCAAAGATAGTGAGTCTGCTTTTCAAGTTTGGTATCTTTCTTTGAGGCAATGTGTCTTAGCCTGCAAGTCCTTTTGTAAGTTTAAAAAATTGGTCAAGACTGATTCACCCGCTAATCCAAGGATGTGTTCAAAGATTGGTATCAGATCCAAGTTCTTATAGAAGAATCTTAACCACTTGAGTAAAGGTTTGAGATGACACACTATGGATATTAAAAAATTACCAAGTTTGATGGCATGAACAACTCTTTCTAGAAGATGTAGGTGAAGTCACATTTGGCCTCAATGGATTGTGGCATCTGGAACTCTATTATGGTTGGTTAAACTAATCCTTCTAGTCCCCCCACCTCTCTAAATGAGTTTATATTATATGAAAGCAATTAAAAAGAAAGGAATACAATCATCAATAGTTTGGTTGATATTGAACTACTAAAGGTGATGAACTACAAGTATGCTAAAGGTATTTGGGAGAAACTTAGTAGTATCTGTATACACCTAAAAAAGATCAAGGAAAATCAAAGTAGGCAACTGAGGATCAAAGCATTGAATTAATCTAAAATCAAAGCCAAGAGGGTTAATTAAATCAAAAGATCATATAATTATGTAATTTAATTGTATAGTTAAATCTAAATTCAATCCAACCCATTCAAAGGGGAGACATGGATAATTAAATCAATTAAAGAAATTAATAAATCCTATTATTCTCACCAACCACATATGATAAAAATGAATTAAATCAATGAGGTGAGAGTATTTTAAACACATGGATCACTCAAGAGGATTTTCTATCTCTACCATTCATCTTGCTTTTTCTATCTTAACCGTCTATTCTTATCTCTCTGTCCCAACATTTGAAACCATTCACTTAACTCACCTCTAACCATGGGCCAACCTAAATCATATCTAACTCACCTTCCTAATTTTAAGAATCCTTTGAATAGGGTGCATTAATAGATAAAATCATCCATTATCTTAGTGCATTCTTACTCTAGTGAATTTGTTCTAGGCATTGCATAGTATTTCAAGAATCATTTGAGTAATTTGATCATAATGGAGAATGTAGGATTGATTTATTTTTATAATTGAGCTAGATTAGGGGCAATTTGCATCATAATTCATCTTAGATTTTCAATTCTCATTCTAGGACTATCACTAATGGAGGCTAAGCTGATAGAATTTATTTATCTTTTCTAGTTAGAGAGACATGGGATGGATTCAATTGTTCAATTTGACCTACTTAGCATGTTAGATCTTCAAATTTGTTTAAATTGATAGAATTGAGTTAATGTTTCATGAATATACTTTTTTAGTATACAAAATGGCACCCGCAGTGGGGAAGAGGCCTCATACTAACGGGTTTGACTGACATTTAATAAAATTGAGGTGTTTTATTTTATATATTTGACAATTGTAGGTATAGGAGTGCCTCTAATAGGTTAAATGATGCGTACAAAAGGTATTTTTACACATATGTAGCTTTAAATGATGCATATATACAAAATATTGACACATTTACACAGTCTTCTAACACATTTGCAAAACCTTCTATTATTTGTCTATTATTCTTTTAGTGCATGCCATACAACTTTGCAATGCATTTACATTATGTTTTATTGCATGTTATTTTTCAATCATTCTAATAATGCATAGCAATAGATAGATAGCGCATTTAAAATTTTCTATAATGCATACTCAAATGTAGTAGTACATATGAAGTTTTTTGTAGCACACAGTATTGTCAATGATCAAGGTTCAATATCTACCAATTTAATGATTATAACTTAAATTTTTTTTATGATAGAGCATAAAAAAGTGCAAAAGTGTGTTTCTAGATCTGTGGACTACTTCAAAAACAAGGAGAAAAGGAAGTTCTCTAAATTTAAAAGAAAAGTCATTTTGCAAATTTACTTGAGGATATGAGTGAAGAAATTAAAGCACATGATAGATATGAGAAAATCATTAATGCTTATAAGTCTATCCCTCAATTGGATCTTCTTGTTGGAAAATACAATTGAAACAATTGTTATATTGTCATTGATGTCAAACCTTAACTGGTAAGACAATTCCTATCTAGGATAGTACCATATCTTTTGATTGATGAAGAGGATTTGAAAAGAGGATATAACAAGAGAACCTAAGAAAGGTTGAGTTATGTGATACTTCAATGGGTACTTGATAATTTGGCACATTGACAAGGTAATGTGTTGTTTATCTAAGTAAGAAGAAAGACTAGAAACATAGGCTTAATCGAGAAAAAGTGAAGAAATCTAGTTTAAGCCAAGTGATGTTAGTGTTGACCGAGCGCTAGTATGTGCTGAGTAAATCTAGTATTGACCAAACATCAGTAATTGTTGAACGATGGGAAATTATCGAGAAAAGATAGTTTTTTCCGAGGAAGACAGTTTGTAGTGATGACCGAGATACATAGTGATGACCGAGGAGATGAACACAATATTGACCGAGTGTCAGTAATTTACATTTGGAGAAAGAATATAGAATCCCATCTAACATAGTTGAATTCTTGGGATATGTAAAATGTGTTGACATTATTAACAAATTGTATGAAGCATTTAATGCATGGTAAATCATTTTCATATGGATTCAAAGAGAAGTTTGGAGATGTATCTAGAAGGAAAAGATGAAGAACATAATGATGGAAGGATTCAATGAATCTGACCTAAACCTAAGATCTATGGAGGAGATTAAGTGGTAAAAGATTGATCTACCTGGTCAAAGAGGTATAGAGGAAAACCTAATTGTGGGGTTATAGAGATGGAGAAGAGGTTGATGTTATTGACTGATAAGTCTAAGCAAAAGGCTAAAGGTGAAATTGTGAAGGAGCTAAATAGAGCTGTGATTGCCTGAAGTGAATTTTGAGCAGATCAGAGATGGAGATGGAAATGAAGGTCAGACACTAAATCAACATATATGTGTGAAGTGGATTTGTATTTGCAAAGTGATTTGTATGTTTTTCAGATCATAAAATATTGTTACTTTCTAACCATTGTATTAGTCTAAATCCTTTAATCAAGGTTGACCTAAAAGTTATTGTATAAATCCTTTAATCAAGGTGACATTCTAATGGAATGTTCTTAAGTCCTCTAACCAAGCCACTTTTGATAGGTGTTTTAAATCCTTTAATAGGGTTGGCTTTTCATAGAGCTCACTTCAGAAGAGTGAAAATTAGTAGCATGTTACAAATTGGTTTTTCCCAAATTGGGTTTCCACTATAAATCCTGGTGTTATACTTGTGTGAATGATTTTGTTGTCAATGTTTTTGAAAGCTTTATATTTTGCAAGTTAATTACTTTTGGACAGTGGAATGAATGCTATATGTTTCTGATATATGCTATAGAGACCTAGTTGAATTGTTGATTAGATCTGAGTTTGTTGAAGTGCTAGAAAGTTTAATTGGTACATCTGGACCTAAGAACAACTAATTCACCCCCCCCTCCCCTCTTTGTTGTTCTAAATCATTCTAATAATTGGTATCAAAGAAATTGGTTGTTATAGAGAAATTTTAAAGGTACTTGAAGCTAATGATCATGATGTACAAAATTGAGGTACCTAAGTTGAACAAATAGAACTTCCCTATGTGGCAGAGTCTGATGAAATTGCATCTAGCTAGTATTGGTGATTTAGAGAAATACTATGTGTAAAATGAGTATGTTATACCTGTTGCACCTTTGACTGCCGAGGAGATGAAAGAAATACAAGAACACCATCAAGAAATGTTGGAGATTGCATCTACCCTAAGCTATCCTAAATTTGAAGACATCAAGGACTACACTAAAGCAAAGAAAATGTGGGACACTCTTGCTACTATCTATGGTGGAGATACAAATGTATTGAGAGCCAAATTTGAAAGGTTGAGAGGTAAGTTTGATGAAATGAAAATGCAAGAAGGTGAAAATATTGCTCAATATTGTGGTAGAATTAAGGAGGTAGTGAATTCTATTAGAGGAGCTAATGGAAATACTGATGATGAAATTGTTATTCGTAAAGTATTGAGGAATTTTCTTCCTATCTATGCTATTAGAATTTCTGCAATACAAGAATCAAGATGTAACCCTGGTAATGTTCTAACTCTGGAAAGTCTTGTTGGTAAGCTTACTACTTTTGAGCTATCTAACTATGATAACTACATTGTTCCTAATGTTGAATATGCATTTAAGTCTCAAATGGTTTTGCATAAATCTAAGAAGGAAAAATAAAAGTGTGTGAAGAGTGATAGTGATAGTGACACTTTTGATGAAGATCTAGATGAGCTTGAGGCACTTATGGCTAGAAGAATAAAAAGAGGAAAAGGGAAATATAAAGGTAAACTTCCTATAATATTTTTTTCATGTAACACGTTAGAAATTAAAGTCCACCAAGATAACTAAGAGGGGGGGGGTGAATCATTTATCAGATAAATACAACTTTTATCACCCTTAAAATATTTTAACCATGTAAGCAATGTGATTAACAAACATAAAAAGATATACATACACAACAACACAATAACACAAGATATGTTGACTAGGGAACCTCTTGATCAAAGAGTAAATCCCGGTGGGAATGATGCCCACAAAAGATGCACTAATATGAAAGTTCCTTGTGAGAGGATGGACTCTATTAGGAGTCTTATGAAATACATTTAGTACATATCAGTCCCTATTAGGAGACTTTGAATCCCTGCTAAAAGATTCTAACCCTGTTAGGAGTTATGGAAGACAGAAGGACCCACTATCCAAACAACTTCAAGGGAAAGATCATTGAACACACTATCCAAATGATCTCTATATTACTCAATTGAATAATACCAAAAGATTATTGATCTCAACAACTTATCACTTCTCCTCTGACTGTGCCAAACTGCACCAACTGCTTCATCAGATCTCTATACTTCAGATATCCTCTTATAACAAGTATTGCACAATTCCACAATTCACTTTCACATACTCTCTATTTCTTACATTAAAATAAGGAAAAAATTCCTTCCTATATACCACACTCAAATAATTACAAATGAGTCAGCATACAAATTACAAAATAAAATCTTCCACACATTACACAAAATTACATAGTTACATAAAATTGTCAGCTTCCAATTAAGATAACTCTTCACTTGTGCAAAATTTGAACTTGATGTCATGTCCACATCACAATCATCATGTATTCATCATCTATACAACTTTTCATCCTTAGATTCTATTCTTATTAGGAGATATCATCCGATTTCCACAAACTGCTACTCATGAACACTGCCTGAATACTGCTTCCACTGAATTACACATAACTATCATGAATAGATGAATTTATATATTTTCTCTTAACCAAGATCTTATGAAACATCATAAATTAAGTCCTCAACTCCGCATAGCTTGATCTTCAATATCCCACGTGTGCTAATACAAACACGGTCTGCTTCTCTTCTAATCTTTAGCAGATCATTGTGTTGACATCAATGACAATCACAATCATGAATGCAACAACAATTGTTGTAGAATCACTACAAATACTCCCCCATAGGATATATTTAGCATTCATTTGTAACAATATCCCCCATTGGCATTGATGGCAACATAGATGAAAAAACATCCAAGTTCCATGAATACCAACACTAAAACACTGCTACTCTGAAATGATTTTCAAGTCCTCTTCATCAATCAAATCTTGCTTCATTTTCCTGTTCATTCTCAAATATTTTAGTTTTCCATTTTATATTTGTTATAACCTTCTCCCTCAATTTCTCTTTAACTAGATGGTTTTTCATGTATCCTTCTCCCCCATTGACATCAATGACAAATGCTACATCACTATGTCAACAACAACTTCAATGTCAAAAGACACTTTTCAGAAAATACATTCACTAGAGTCCTCATGACTCAGCTCAGAAACACATAGTCCCCCATAGAGGAAGTACCAACATCTAGTCCAAAAGAAAGATAAGGCTCATATACCACTGGACTGATGCAAGAATCTGCATCACTTCTCAAAAGTAGGCTAGGGCATAACCCCAAGCATACCTCTCAAATACTCAAATGTATCCTTAGGAAAAGGCTTTGTAAATATATCTACAATCTACTCTTTTGTGTTTATATACTCTAGTCTAACTTCTTTCTCTACAACTTTCTCTCTCACTACATGATACTTTATTTGTATATTCTTTGTCTTAGAATGTAGTACATGGTTCTTAGACATACTAATTGTACTGGTGTTATCACAGTGTATAACAATAGGCTCATCAAATTTTATTCCAATATCCTTCAACATTTATTTCATCCAAATTATCTGATTACAATTTTTTGCTGCTGCTACATACTTTTCTTCTATTGTGCTTTGTGAAATATAGTTTTGCTTTTTTCTTAGCCAAGAAACCAATCTTCCTCCAAGGAAAAATGCTCCACCACTTGTACTCTTTTTGTCATCAACACTACCTCCCCAATTTGCATTTGTATATGCACATAGGGTAAAGTCATCAGATTTTTCATACCACAATCCATATTCAATTGTGCCTCTTAAGTACCTCAGTATCTTTTTTACTATTGCATAATGTGATTCTCTAAGATCAGCTTGAAATCTTGCAATAATTCCAATCGCATGTGATATGTCTAGTCTTGTATGAGTTAAATATTGCAATCCTCCAATCATAGATCTGTACTTTTTATGTTCAACTATAGGAATCTCATGCATGCTAGATAACTTGTGTCCATTTACCATAGGTGTTCTAGCTGGCTTACGGTTCTCCATTCCAAACCTCTTCAGTCATTCAAGTACTTTGTTTGACATAAGAAGATACCATTACTGTTCTATTTTATCTGCAATCTTATAAAATATTTCATCTCACCAATCATACTCATTTCAAATTCAGTCTTCATTTCATCTACAAATTTATCACTAGCTTCATCTTCTCCTCCAAAGATAATATCATCAACAAAAATAACTACAACCAACAAACCATTTTCAATTTCTTTTGTGTACAAGTTGTTGTCTGATGTGCCTTTAGTAAATCCTAATTTTATCAAATACTTATCTAGTCTTGCATACCAACTTATAGGTGCTTGTTTAAGTCCATATAAAGATTTCTTTAGTTTACATACCATATCTTCTTCATGAGTTAAGGGAAAACCTTCAAGCTACTCAATGTAAACTTCTTCTTCTAACTCTCCATTCAAAAATGTTGACTTCACATCCATCTGATACACTTTAAATTTCTTATAGGCTGCATAAGACAAAAATATTCTTACTACTTCAATTCTTGCTACAGGTGCAAAAAAAATTTCATAGTCAATTCCTTCTTGTTGTGAGTATCCTTTATATACCAATCTTGCTTTATTCCTTAAAACTTCTCCTTGTTCAGTCATCTTGTTCCTAAATACCCATTTAGTTCCTATAACATTATTATCTTTAGGTCTGGGGACCGATTCCCAAGTCTTGTTCTTTTCAATTTGATCTAGTTCTTCCTTCATAGCTTTAATCCAATGTTCATCTTCACAAGCTTCACTAGTAGATTTAGGTTCAATTTGAGAAATTAAACACAATTATTCTTGTACCTTATTTCATGTTAGAACTCCTTTGTCTATGCTTCCAATAATCTGCTCAACAGGATGATTTCTTGATAGATTCTTGTTAGGTGTCATTGTCTCAGTTCTTTCTTTAGCTGTAGGTTCTTCTATGATTTCCTTAATGTATCTTCCATTCTGCAAATCATTGTCAGTTTCATAGAATAATTCAACATTCTCTAGATTAGTTCTAGGATGATTTCCTTCATCTAATTCATAATCAAGCATTCTTTCCTGAATTTTGAAATTTTCATCATCTTTAAGATTTGCACTCTCAATAATAGTTTTAGTTCTCTTATTATAACATCTATAAGCTTTTCTCTTCAATGAATAACCAAGAAATATACTTCATCACTTCTAGGATCAAAATTTACAATGTCGTCATCTCTCTTAATATAACATTTACTTCCAAAAATTTTGAAATACTTAATTGATGGTGCATGTCCAAACCATAGTTCATAAGGTATTTTGTCTGTGTATTCTCTAATCTATACTCTGTTCATTGTATATACTGTTGTGTTCACTAATTCTCTCCAGAATATCTTTGCCAAATCATTTTCAAATAACACGGCTCTTGCTACTTTAGTTACTAACCTATTTCTTCTTTCTGCAATACCATTTTGTTTAGGTGTTCTAGGGGCTGAAAACTATCTCTTAATACCATTCACTTCACAAAAAGTGTTAAATTATTTTGAAGTAAATTATCCACCTCTATCTGATCTCAAACATTTAATCTTCATTCCAGATTCATTCTCAACTTTGTTCTTAATTAATCTAAACTTATCAAATGCTTTAGACTTTTCTTTACGAAATGAAATCCACATCATTCTTGTAAAATCATCAACAAGAATCATAAAATACCTTTCTCCATAAAATCCTCTAGTCCTTGTGGGACCACTCAAATCTATGTGAACAATTTCCAACTTCTCTGTTGTTGTAAACTTCTTGCTGGGAAATGAGCTTCTCTTCTTCTTAGCCATCACACATTCCTTGAAAATCATGTTAGTAGGTTTCATAATCTTAAGAAAATCTCTTACTACAAGTGTAGTACTTACTTTCACAATATTATCAAAGTTTATATGACAAAATCTTTTGTGTCATAACCAACTGTCATCAATCTTAGTAATCAAGCATGTTATCTCAGAGGATTCAACTGAAATACATTACCTCTAGTTCTTGATCTAGTACCAATCAAATTACCATCCTTGCCTTTGATTACACAAGTTTTCTCAGTAAACCAAACTTGATATCCCTTATCAACTAACTGTCCAACACTCAAAATATTATGTTTCAATCCATCCACAAAGTAAACATAATTTGTATTAGTCTTTCCATCAAGAGTAATAGATCCTATACCTTTTATCAAACAAGGTGCATTATTTCCAACTCTAACAATTCCTCCATCATAATTGTTAAACTTTATGAATTTCTTCATGTCTCTAATCATATGATGTGAACAACCACTGTCTAAAGCTTTATTGCTCCAATCAGATTTATTTTCTACTTGAGAAACTAAAGATTTTTCTTCCTTAACTTATGTTTCAGGATTTTCCTCTTTTATTACTACAAATCCTATATCATCATTCTCATTATCACTTTCACTTAGAGATTTCTCCATACTAGCTTCAAATTCTTCATCATTAGCATAATAAAATTCTTTAGATCTTCTAGGTTTAAAGTTATTTCTATACAAGTCTTTACTCTCTTAGGACATTTAGATGCAAAATGACCATATTCTTGACAAGTCCAACATTTAAAAATTTTCTTACCATTTGGTTCTCTTTTCACAAGAATGACAATTCCTTCTTCAATCTTCCTATCTTCTTCATTCCTAGATGTGTTGCTACTAGCATAATCTCCACTCACATTGATGCTTCTTGACAAAGTAGGTCGAATACTAAGTGCGCTAAATGTTGTCTCCATTCTAGGTAGATCTCTTAATTGTCTCAAGTTCATCTCTACTGCTTCTAATCTTCCAAGAAGAGTTTCTCTGGTGAAATTCTTAGTACAAGGTATAACTTTCTCAATCACCTACGTTGTTTTCTTAAATGCAGAAGTCAATGTCCTCAGAATTTTCCATATCACTTCATTCTCTGTCTTGATTCCTTCATATGATTTTATACTTGCAACAATTTCTGACATTCTACCAATATAGCTTCTAACAGATTCATCTTCCATCATTCTTATATCTTCAAATTCACATATCCAATTATGTAATATGACTTTCTTTGCATGTTCATCACCTTCAAAAGTAGATTGTAAAGCTAACTAAATTTCATGAGATGTTTTTAGATATTTTACCTGACTGTACTCATTTTCTAGAAGGGCTGACAAAAGTGCTTCTCTGGCAAGTATGTTACACATGAATAGATCTCTCTCCTCATTAGTACATTCTTCAATTTTGTCTTCATCAATGATAGTCTTCTTGTTCTTTGTGATTAACCAATATACTAGTCCTAAACAAAGTAAATGTGTCTTCATCTTTTCTTTCCAGCTGTCAAAATTCACTCCATCAAACTTAGGCCTTTCTTTCCTAAAATGACTCACCATGGATCTCCTCAAGTTGTTAAAATTTTCCTTCAAGGACCTATTTCTCTGATACCAATTGTTAGAAAGTAACATCCACCAAGATAATTGAGAGGGGTGGAGTAAATCAATTATCAGATAAATACAAATTTTATCACCTTTAACATATTTTAATCATGTAAGGAATGTGATTAATAACCATAGAAAGATATACATACACAACACAAAAACACAAGATATGTTGACTAGGGAACCTCTTGATCAAAGAGTAAACCCCGGTGGGAATGATGCCCATAAAAGATGCACTAAGATGAAAGTTCCTTGTGAGAGGATGGACTTTGTTAGGAGTCTTGTGAAATACATTTAGTACATATTAGTCCCTATTAGGAGACTTTGAATCCCTGCTAAAAGATTCTAACACTCTTAGGAGTTATGGAAGACAAAAGGACCCATTGTCCAAACAGCTTCAAGGGAAAGATCACTGAACACATTGTCCAATTGATCTCTGTATTACTCAATAGAATAATACCAAAAGATTACTGATCTCAACAACTTATCACTTCTCCTCTGACCATACCAAACCTGTATAGGGTAAAATATGGATGAGGTCCTAGAACAATGGCTTGCATATAAAAAATACCCCAAAGCCAATATTTTATACTTACATGAAATTGTATTGATATAGAAAGTAAATGTAGATGATTAATATTGAAATTATAAAATAAAGGTACTTACCTCCAAAAAAGAATCATCTAAAAACCCTATCAAATGATCTCAAAAACTATTGATTTTCATATTGTTGAACTGAAACTACGAGATCTACAAAACTCAAAAATCTTTTTTCAAGATTGAATCAGGTCAAAATCAAGGTTGTACCTCACCAGGTCAGGATCAAGGTTGTACTTGACCAGGTCAGGATCAAGGTTGTACCTGACTAGGTCAGGATCTACATTTTTATTCTAAAGGTCGATTCTAACTTTGTTCACAGATCTTGAAAGTTCACTAAAAAGGGTATCCAAATCTGCTCTCAGATCCAAAATTCCACACCTGTACCTATAAGAAAAAGAGGGTTTTTGTTGTTTGTTTGAGGGGTTTGCCTTGGTCAAACCCCGGTTTGGAATTAACCTTAATATTGAAATTGAAATAGAGAATGCTAGCAAGTAGTAGAATTAGATCTAACAACAAAGCTATGATATTCAATAGATATGCAAATTGCATTTGAAATGTAATCAAGTATATTGATATGAAAGATTGAACATGTAAATCAAACCTTCATGATTGTATGCTTGGAATACACTTTGAGAGAAGAATGAATAGATCTTGAAGATGGACAAAGGATCTTGAAGGAAGATCACACCATCATGATGGCTAGATCTAGGGTTTGGAATGATGAATCTTGAATGCTTGAACCAAATCCCTTCAATGGCTTGAATGCTTGAATCCTTGATCTTCAATGGAGAACTTGGATAGAGAAGAGGACTTGAATGCTTGAATGGATGCTTGTTTGATAACCTTGAGATCTTGAGAGAGCTTGAGCATGAAAACTTGATTGAGAGATCGTGAGATGAGATATGAGATGGAGAAAATGAGAGAGGAAGGCTCCCTTTTATAGTGATCTAGGGCACAAGAGGGGCCTTATAGAAAACAATAATTAAGGGCCCATGGCACAAAACTCTAGAGAGGTGCACATGGAGGGAAATTAAATTAAATTCATACACAAAACTCTAGGAGGGGACCACCCTTAATATAGAAATAGAATAATTATTTAAGAGCCTTGTTACAAATTTCAAGGTAAGGCCAACCCCAAAGTTAATTTGAGCATTAGGCACAAAACTCAAGAAAGGCTAATCTCCAATAATAAATTAGGAATCCTATACAAATATCAAGAAAGGTCCACCTCAAATATTAATTTGAGAATTTGACACTTAATCTGAGAAATAGTGGCCCCAAAGGGGGAAAATGCAAGATTTTGATGAAATCTTGAAACTGGAAGCTAACCCTAAAGATCCCAAACCCTAGGGTCAAGGTCAAGCTCAAACCTAACTCAGTCAAGGTTGAGGTCGATCCTGACCTAGTTAGGATCAAGGTCAACTTTGACCCCATAAGGTAGAATTTGACCTTATGGTCAAAAACCTCAGGTTCATAGTCCACAATGCCAGGAAAATGCTTGGAAGAAGTGGGAAATGGGGTAGAACGGGGTAAAAGACAGATCCAAGCCGAATATCCATTCAAGGCATTTGGCATGACCCCAAACCACTTACTTGGAGGGATAAATGCTCTTAACATGGAAGTGCTTCCATTTTAAGATGATACAAAACTGCACCAACTGCTTCATCAAATCTCAATACCAGATCTCTATACTTCACATATCCTCTTACAACAAGTATTGCACAATTCTGTAATTCACTTTCACATACTCTCTATTTATTACATTACAATAAGGAAAACATTCCTTCCTATATAACACAATCAAATAATTACAAATGAGTCGGCATAAAAATTAAAAAATAAAATCTTCCACACGTTACACAAAATTCCACAATTACATAAAACTATCAACTTCCAATTAAGATAACTCTTCACTCATGTGATCTCTAACCTTGCTGTCATGTCCATGTCACAATCATCATGTCTTCATCATATGTATAACTTATCGTTCTCATATTCTATCCCGATTAGGAGATATCATCTGATTTCCACAAACCACTACTCAGGAATACTGCCTGAATATTGCTTCCACTAAATTACACAACTGTCATGAATAGATGAATTTTTGTATGTGCACTTAACCAAAATCTTATGAAACATCATAAATTAAGTCCTCCACTCCACATAGCTTGATCTTCAATATCCCATGTGCACTAATACAAACATTGTCTACTTCTCTGCTAATCTTCATTAGATCACTGTGTTGACGTCAATGACAATCACAGTCAGGAATGCAACAATAACTACTATAGAATGACTAAAAATAATCCCCCATAGGATATATTTAGCATTCATTCCTAACATAACAAAGTTGGCCATATTGCATCAAGATGCCCTGATAGGACTGATAAGGATGAGAGAAGGGAAAATAAGTACAAATACAAGAGAAATGATAGAGATCATCGAAGGTACAGAGACTACAAAAACAAATGTAAGAAATCTTGTTATATTACTGAAGAGGAAACTGATAGTGACACTAGTGAATTTAATGAATGTGATATAGAAGTTGTTTATGTTGCTATGAAAGATGATTCTAATGAAGATGAGAAAACTGCACTTATTTCTTATGTGAGTAAAGTTGACAAATGGATTATTGATAGTGGTTTCTCACATCACATGATTGGTGATAAAAATAAGTTTGAAACCCTAGATCATTACAAAGGTAGAAGAGTTAAGTTTGGTAATGATGCACCATGTCCCATGAGAGGAAAAGGATCAATTAGATTGACTGACAAGATTACATGTGAAAAATGCTTATTGGCTTGAATGTCTTAACTATAACTTGTTGAGAGTTGCATAGTTGAACAACACTGGTTACCGAGTGGAATTTCATCATAGAAAGGCTAAAATATTTGATGCCACTGGTGATCTAATTGGAAGTGGAGAACAGATAAGAGGTGACTTGTTCTATCTAGACCTATCTAAAGAACCATTTTTGTTTGCACAATTTGATGATGTATGGTTATTTGCATAAGAGGTTGTGTCATGTGAATTTTGACAATCTGGTAAATATTAGTAAAAAGAAGGAATTTAGAGGTTTGCTGAGATTGAAGAAACCTAATAATGTATGTGTAAACAATGTCAATTGGGAAAAGTGACAAAGTCTAGTTTTAAGAGCAAGACATATACTTTTGAAAATATTTTGTAATTGGTTCATACTAACCTTTGTGGACCTATGGGTGTACAAAGTTATTGTGGTAATAAGTATTTTATTATGTTTGTTGATGACTATTATAGAATGATGACTGTAATGTTTTTAAAGGATAAATTTGATGCATTTTAGTTGTTTAAGTGGTATTTGGCAAAAGTTGAAAAAGAAATAGGTAGAAGCTTGAAATGTTTGAGATCTGATAGAGGTGGAGAGTTTATATCAAATGAGGTTGAAATCTATTCTAAAATGATAGAGGAATAAAGAGATGGATGTCTGCACCAAGAACACCTCCACAAAATGGTATAGTAGAAAGAAGAAACATGTCAATTATGGATTTTTATAGAACACTAATGATAGAGAAGAATGTTGCACAAAAGTACTAGAGAGAAGCTATAAGTACAATATTTTATACCTTAAACTAAGTGCAAATAAAAAAAGGTACAAATGCTACACCTTTTGAGTTACGGCATGGATATACACCTAATGTGAAGTATTTTAGAGTCTTTGGGAGTAAATTCTATATACTGAAAGACAATAGGAATGGAACATTTGATACAAAAAGTGATGAAGGCATATTCCTAGGATATTCTACTAAGAGAAAAGCTTATAAGTGTTTGAATTATAACACTAACAAAGTTGTGGAAAGTGAAAATGTTAGAGTTGATGAATATGTAGAAAAGAATGAATTGGAGTGTGAGAAAGAACCTGAATATTACAGATCTTTTTTATACATGGAAGAAGGAGAGGCAAGTAATACACCTCAACCAGATACATAGTCTCATATAGGTAATGTCGAGCATTAGGAGGATGTTGTCGAGCATGAGGAGGATGCTTCTGAGCATTGGGAGGATTCTATTGAGCAAGAAGAAGAAGCAGATAATTTGCATGATGAACCTGAAGATCTAGAACAAGGAGAAGGGAAATTTGAACCTGCATTGGCATAGTATGTAAGAAGACATCACAAGCTTGAACAAGTCATTGGAGATAAAGAATCTGGAATTATGAAAAGAAGTAAGTTGAAAGATCATACATGCTTACTATGTGAGTTTGAGCCTAAAATAGTAGAAGATGCTTTAGAGAATGATGACTGGATACAAGCCATGAATGAAGAAATACAACAGATACAAAAGAATAATACCTAGACTCTAGTGTCGAGACTAGAAGACAAGAATGTTATTGGAACAAAATGGGTATTCAGAAAAAATCTAAATGAACATGGAAAAGTCACAAGAAACAAGGCCAGATTATTATGTAAGGGGTATGCAAAAGAAGAAGGAATTGACTATGGGGAGACATTTTCCCCTATAGCAATATTAGGAGTAAGGACTCTACTTGCATATGTAGCTTATAAAGGATTCAAAGTATATCAGATGGATGTCAAATCTGCATTTCTAAATGGGATATTAGAAGAATAAGTATACATTGAACAACCTGAAGGATTTTTTGACGTAAGAAAAAAGAATATGGTTTGCAAGTTGAACAAGGCATTGTATGGATTGAAACAAGCCCCCAGAGCATGGTATGAGAGACTGCATAATTATTTGATAAAGATTGGTTTTGCAAGGAAAAATGACAACAATAATTTGTATATGAAGACAAAAAAAAGGTAAAGGGATTTTGTTAGCTAAAATATTTGTTGATGATATCATATTTGGAGGACAAGATGCCCTGCATGTCAAAACTTTTCAAATGAAATACAAACTAAATTTGAAATGTCTATGTTTGGTGAGATCAAATTAATTTTTTGGTTTGCAAGTTTATCAGATAAAGAAAGGTATCTATATTACTCAATCTAAATATGTCAAGGAGATACTAAAAATTTTTGGTATGGAAGACTCCAAAGCAGTAAGTACACCTATGGCTACTGGACAGAAACTATCTAAAACTGATGATACAACTGAAGTGAATCAAACCTTGTATAGATCTATAATTGGAAAGCTACAATATGTTGTTCACAATAGACTAGATATTTGCCTAGCAGTTGGGATTATGGCAACATTTTATACCAATCCTAAGGAAAATCATATGATGGCAGTAAAAAGAATATTGAGATATATGAAAGGAACAGAGGATTATGGATTGTATTACAAGAAGAATGAAAAGTTTAAATTGAGAGTTTATACTGATGCAGATTGGGCTGGAAATGTTGATGAAAACAAAAGTACAAGTGGTGGAGCATTATTTCTAGGAAAGAGATTAGTCTCCTGGACAAGTAAGAAACAGAACTGCATTTCCCAATCTACAACATAAGCTGAGTATGTAGCAGTACCAGTAAATTGTTCAAATTTAGTAAGGATTGAGAAATTTTTAAAAGGTATGAAGGAGGAATTCACTGAGCTGGTTGGTATTTTCTGTGATAACACAAGTGCTATTAACATATCAAAGAATCCAGTTATGCACACTAAGAATAAGCATATTTCTATCAAGTATCATTACTTGAGAGAGCTAGTTCAAGACAAAGAAGTGAGATTGGAGTATGTGAATACAAAGGAACAATTAGAAGATATATTCACAAAATCTTTACCTAAGGATGCTCATGAATATCTTAGAGGTAAACTAGGGGTGATTCCCCTCACTGAGGCTACCTATTAAAATAGGAGCACTGCATCAAAAGTGCTAATCAAAATATTTGACAAATTGATACAAAAAAGGTCAGACATTAGGAGTTTCCTAGAGTTGTGTGAAGTAAGGAAGATATATTAATTAGTCATAAGAAATATGACATAGATAGTATATAGAATACATAACTGACATGAAGACACCTACATAGGTAAAGATGTAAGTGATAGATACAAGCTTTGGTATTGTTGTCAAAGAGGGAGAAGATTCAATGAAAACAAATGGAGTGATATAGGACCAAGGGAGAAGATCAATGAAACCTTAGGGAGTGATTCAAAAAAATTTAAGAGAGTAATTGAGCAAGCGGTCAGGCAAGGCAAAAGTTGTGAGTCGGAATGAAGCTAAAGATATTAATAAAAATCTGATGCATAGAGATTTTAGATTGTTTGGTAAATCACATGTCATTCATGTGGTGTTTCCATCTATGCCAAAGAGGGATATTGTTGGAAACTACAATTGAAACAATTTTTATATTGTCATTGATGTCAAACCTTAACTAGTAAGACAATTGTTATCTAGGATAGTACCAAATCTTTTGATTGATGAAGAGGATTTGAAAAGAGGAGATAACAAGAGGACCTAAGAAAGGTTGAGTTATGTGATACTTCAATGGGTACTTGATTAGTTGGCACATTGACAAGGTATTGTGTTTTTTATCTAAGAAGAAAGACTAGAAACATAGGCTTACTCGAGAAAAAGTGAAGAAATCTAGTTTAAGCCAAGTGATGTTAGTGTTGACTGGGTGCTAGTATATGTTGAGTAAATCTAGTGTTGACTGAACATTAGTAATTGTCAAACAAAAGGAAATTACTGAGAAAGGATAGTGTTTTTTGAGGAAGATAGTTTGTAGTAATGAACGAGATACATAGTGATGACCAAGGAGATGAACACAATATTGACCGAGTGTCAGTAATTTACATTTGGAGAAAGAATTGGGAATCCCATCCGACATAGTTGAATTCTTGGGATATGTAAAATGTGTTGACATTATTAATAAATTGTATGGATCATTTAATGCATGGTAAATCATTTTCTTATGGATTCAAAGAGAATTTTGTAAATGTATCTAGAAGGAAAAGATGAAGAACATAACAATGGAAGGATTCAATGAATCTGACCTAAACCTAAGATCTACGGAGGAGATTAAGAAGTAAAAGATTGATCTACCTAATCAAAGAGGTATAAAGGAAAACCTAATTGTGAGGTTACAAAGATGGAGAAGAGGTTGATGTTATTGACTGATAACTCTAAGCAGAAGGCTAAAGGTGAAATTGTGAAGGAGCTAAACAGAGTTGTGATTTCTTGAAGTGAATTCTGAGCATCTTAGAGATGGAGATGGAAATGAAGGTCAGTCACTAAATCAACATATATGTGAAAAGTAGATTTGTATTTGCAAAGTGAGTTGTATGTTTTTCAAATGAAAAACTATTGTTACTTTCTAACCATTGTATCAGTCTAAATCCTTTAATCAAGGTTGACCTAATAGTTGTTGTATAAATCCTTTAATCAAGGTGACATTCTAATGGAATGTTCTTAAGTCCTCTAACCAGGCCACTTTTGAGAGAGTGTTTTAAATCCTTTAATAGGGTCACACCTAACAGTGTGTATGTAAACCTTTAACAGGGTTGGATTTTCACAGACCTCACTTCAGAAGAGTAAAAATCAGTAGCATGTTACAAAGTGGTTTTTCCCAAATTGGGTTTCCACTATAAATCCTGGTGATATACTTGTGTGAATGATTTTTATGTGGGTTTTGTTGAAAGCTTTATATTCTAAAAGTTAATTACTTTTGGACAGTGGACTCCATGTTATATGTTTCTAATATATGCTATAGAGACATAGTTGAATTGCTGATTAGATCTGAGTTTTTTGAAGTGCTAGAAAGTTCAATTGGTACACATGGACCTGAGAACAATTGATTCACCCCCCTCTATATTTTTTCTATATCATTCTAACACTTCTATCCTTAATTAATATGTTGATCATTTTGGAAAGAGAATTTGCAATGTTAATTTAATTTGTGGATTTTCCTCATTTTGCCTTGATGTGTGTTGGACTAATGTGTATGAAAGGAGGAGGATCAGGAGACATGTTTACAAGAAGAACAAGTCCATTTTTTAAATGGATAGACTAATGTGTATGAAAGGAGAAGGCTTAGGAGACATGTTTAAAATAAGAAGACATCCATTCAAATCTAATCAACATAGATTTTTAAGAAATCAATCAATTGGAGACCAAAATAATAAAGATACATTTTTTGATATATCTTGTGATGCATATGAAAAATCCTTTATCGCATTTGAAAAATCTTGTAGCGCATTCAAAAAAAATTCAACGCATTTGAGAACAAGAGTAGTGTATACCAACATTCTTCTGGCTCATTTAAACCATTAAATAACAATTTTAAACAATAGAGTAGCACGTAATCCTTTTCCAGTTAGCATTTATAAATGTTTCTATGATGTGTACTAGGTCTTTCCCATTGCATCTATAAAAAAACTCCAAATGGTGAGCATTTTGGGGTCTATCAGTCAAAATTGAATATATTTTCAAATACCCTTTTCAGAATTTTGTTTTCTCAAGGAAAAAACCAAGTCAAATCCTCATACTTTTAGAATATCAAAGGAATTCAAAGGATTTGTCTTCAAAAATTTTTAGTCTTTTGATTATTTTCAATGTTTATCTTCACTAGATCTCATCACATTAAGATATCTTTGCAAGAAAATGAAACATATCTTAGACAAGAAATTATATCCAAAGATGAAACCTTGAAATCTCTTTTTACACCATTTAAAGAAGAAAAAGAGAAAAGAGATCATATCTTGAATCTATTTTAAAAATGAATCAATCCAATAGAAGAAAACAATAATAATTATGATCAAGATCTAAACTAACTGTAATAAGAAAAAAAAAAAAGATCAAACTCACCAAAGGCATTAAGATGAAGAAGCAATTGAAGAGAGGGTTAATGAGGCATCCCGAGATCCCTTGTTCCCCAAATTCATGGAAAAGATTTTGGAAAGGGATAAAGAAAGACATTTATTAAACTTAACTCGATTAGGAATTTAGCTTCCTCATGATTATGACACATCAACCTTAAAGAATTATGAGGAAAAAGAAAATCCAATTGAAGTGATGAACAAACAACTCAAGCTATTCCAAACCCAAATTGATAACATGAAGAAGAAAGTGGCTCCTAAACAATTTCCAATTGAAGTCATATTACCATTACCCTTTGAAAAAAGTTTGATCATGGTACCTTTTCCTTTGAATGCAATCTTTCCAAAGGATGACAAGTATATGGGTAAATCAGACCCACAAGACCATTTGAGCAATTTTTATACCATAATTATTGAGTTCATGCATGACATAGACTATTTAATGAGATTATTCCCTAGAAGCCTTGGAGGGAAAGTAATAAATTAGTCTTCAAAACTAACCCCGGGTATAAAGATGTATGAAGAGTTAGCCTCCATGTTTGTAACACATTATTTCTACAATATTGAGCACTGAGTCACAATGATAAATATATGCAATACCAAACAAAGAGATGGTGAGTCCTTCTTAAGATTCTTACAAAGATGGAGAGTCATTTTTGCCTGTTATCCTAAAAGTGTACTTGAGAAGGAGAAAATGGACATTTTTGCATGAATAATATAAATATGGAGATGAACTATTTATTACAACTACAATGTCCAACCACTTTCTAAAAATTCATTGAAAATGGGATCAAAATATAGGAAATTTTAGTCATAAAAGGAGAAATAAGACTTTACATAGAAAATAAGAGTTTTTGTAACACTAATAATGATTTTAACAACAATAAGGTGTTAATATGATTTAGAAAAATGGAGAGGGGGGGTGAATCAGTTGTTCTCAGATCTACATGTATAAAATAAAATTTCAAACTCTTCAACAAATTAGATCTAACAACCAACAACTACTCGGTCATTACTGAATACATAACAGAAACATATAATAGTGCAGCTGACTATCCAATAGTATTTAACTTTCAAAACACAGAAATGTTCAAACCAAAACATTCACACAAGCATTAACACCAAAATTTATAGTGGAAACCCAATGTGGGAAAAACCACTTTGTAACATGTTACTGATATTTTCACTCTTTTGAAGTGGACTCTGTGAAAAGCCAACCCTGTCAAAGGTTACAAATACACTATCAGGTGTGACCCAATTAAAGGATTTAACCACCTGTTTAGGAGTGCACCTTGTTATAGGACTTACATACATTCCATTAGAATGCAACCTTGTTCAAAGGATGTATACAAATGACTGTTAGGTCAACCTTGATTAAAGGATTTTGAACTGATACAATGGTAAGAATGTAACAACAATGTTTGATTTGAAAACATACAACTCACTTTGCAAATAATAGATCCAATTCCATACACATATGTTGGCTTACTGAATGTGATCCATTTCCATCTCCATCACTGAAGTACTTGGAAATCCCTTCAAGAAATCACAACTCCTTCTCCTTCAGCCTTTTCTGCTTGTACAGTCAATAACAACAACTCCAGCATCCTCTATTCAACCTCTCACTTAGGTTTCCTTAATACCTCTTCATTTAGATCGATCCAAATTTTGTTGCTTAATCTCCTCTATAGATCTTAGGGTTAGGTTAGATTCATTGAATCCTTCCAACTTATGTTCTTCATCCATCCTTCTAGAAACATCTCAAATCTCTTTATGGAGTCACAATAAAAAGGTTTACAGTGCATTAAATGCTTCCATACAATCAATAAATAAAGTCAACACGATTTACATAATCCAAGAATTCAACTATGTCGGCTAGGAATTTGAATTCTTCCTCAAATGTAAATTACTGACGCTCAGTCAATACTATGTTCAACTAATCGATCTTCACTGGATAGCCTAGTCACCACTGAAACTATTTCCTCAGCTAATACTATCTTCCTCGACAATTAACTAATGTTCGGTCAACATTGAATTTACTCGGCATATACTGGCTTGGTCGACACTAATATCACTCGGCTTAAACTAGATTTCTTCAATTTTTTTTGGTTAAGCCTACTTGTTTAGTCTTACTTTTTACTTAGATAAGCAATATATTATCTTATCATTGTGCCACATAATCAAGTACCCATTGAAGTATCAAGATAACTCAACCTTTCCTTAGGTGCTATTGTTATCAACCTTTCTCTATTCCTTCTCAATAATCATATAGATATAGTACTTTCTTACATAGCAACAGTCTTACCAGTTAAGGTTTGACATCAATGACAATACAACAGATTCTTCAATTGCAGTTTCCAACAATCTCCCTCTTTGGCATTGATGGCAACACCATATGAATAACACATGAATCACCAACCAATCCAAAACTTATCTGACCATTAGAAATATTTATAATATCCTTAGCTTCATTTTGTTTCAGAATCAATTAGCCTTTCTTACATGACCATCCACACAGTAACATCCACTTGATCTCTCCTTGTTTCTTTCCTCTGAATTTCTCCCTCTTACTTGATCTTCCATGAAATCTCACCATGTGTTTTCATCTTATTCATCTCCCTCTTTAACAATAATTCCAAAGCAACAACTAAAACATACATCCTTCAGATGTAGATGTCATCTTATCAGTTCAGTAACAATATTTCTCCCTCTGTCATCTTTGCTTATGACTAATTATCAGCTTTGTTGTACTTTTCACAACTCTAGGCTGCTCCTAAAGTGTGACCTGTCTCTGCATCAATTTGTCAGATACTTCTTTGTAGAACATTTGATGCAATGCTCCTAGTTTGACTAGGAAACCTCAGTTAGGGGAAGAACCCCTAATTGTCCTCTCAGATATTCATGAGATTCTTTAGGTAAAGCTTTAGTGAATATGTCTACTAGTTGTTCCTTTGTATTCACATATTCCATTCTGACCTCTTTATCATGTACCAATTCCCTCAAGTAATGATACTTGATGGTGATGTGTTTGGTGTTTGTGTGCATCACTAGATTTTTTGATATGTTGATAGTACTTGTGTTGTCATAGTAGATGACAATTGGTTCAGTGATCTCTTCTTTCATGCCTACCAACAATTGCTTTATCCATACCAAGTTTGAACAGTTCACTACTGTAGCCACATACTCGACTTTAGTTGTAGATTGGGAAATGCAGTTTTGTTTCTTGTTTGTCTAGGAAACTAATCTCTATCCAAGAAAGAAAGTTCCACCACTAGTACTCTTTCTATCATCCACATTTCCTACCCAATCAACATCAATATACACTCTCAGTTCAAATCTTTCATGCTTCTTGTAGTACAATCCATAATCTGCAATCCCTTTCAAATATCTCATTATCCTTTTGAAAACCATCATGTGAGTTTCCTTAGGATTGGAAAAGAATCTTGCCACAATCCCAACTTCTAGAGAAATATCTAATCGACTGTGAACAACATACTGCAGTTTTCCAATCATGGACCTATACAAAGTTTGGTTTACTTTAGCAGCATCATCATTTTTAGACAATTTTTGTCCAGTAATCATGGGAGTATTTACTGACCTTGAATCCTCCATACCAAAGGTTTTCAGTATCTCATGAACATATTTAGATTGGGTAATGAAAATACCTTTCTCCATCTGATATACTTGTAAACCAACAAAAAATTTGTTCTCCCCAAACATACTCATTGGTGGTCCCATAATAGTGTGTCCCACTTTTTTAGACATGTTGATTTTTGCTAAAATAACACATTTTTAATAAAATATCATGATTTAAGCCTTGAGAGGTTCCATTTGAAGGAATTAATTACAAATGGTTAGGTCAAATCCTCTTAGATTAAAAAAACATTGATATAACATCTATACTCCTCATTCATACCTATAATGGAGTCTCCTTTGCACCTATTAAAATGCTAACAAAAAATAACTTTGACTTTATGTTTTGGTGGATCAAATGAATCCATTTGAAAAATCTATCTATGTAGTATGATGCTATTTAGAACAATCTTTCTAATGAATATAATTTTAATACATATTGAGTTCATTAACACTTTTAAATATTACTTTAACTAAACATAGGTTGTTTGGTCATTCAACAACTTGTCTCTTCAAGAATTTGGGAGAAATAGTAAATTACCAAAAAAAATTATGAAAAATATGTAGGACAAGAGTATTTGTGTTACCTTTCTATTAAAAAAAGAAAAAATGAATTTTGATATACACAGATCAAGTTAGAGCGATCCAAGTGACCTTATGTCTAAAGTAAAGTTGCTATCACTTTAGAACTTAATAAACTATGAAATATTGACCCAAAATAAATGAAACCAATTGCATCCTTTAGATATTAAAGTTAAAAATATAATCTCAAAAGAATTACATTGTTATCATATTTTTAAAAAAAGTTATGTTGATCCAAGTAACAGTAACTCCTTAAAAACATAGTTTTTCACACAAACCACTTTTCAAAGGAGAAGGAAAAATGAATTTTTTTTTTTTTATAAAATTATATTTAGAAACTAGAAATAAAATTCTTAAAGACTCTAGTTTACATCATCTTCAAATTCCTAATAGTTTTGTGGCAACAGGTGTTTGAAAGTAAAGTTTTTTCTCAGAATGTTGATCTTTGTGCCAAAGTTGGCCAAAAAGTGGGACACACTATTGTGGGACCACCCCATTTAAAATTCACTTTTCATTTCATTTAAAAATTTCTTACACAGGGCATCTTGTCCACCAAATATAATATCATTTATAAAAATCTCAGCCAACAAGATTCCTTTACCTTCTTCATCTTTCATGTATAGATTCCTGGTGTCATTTGTCCTTGAGAATCCAATCTATATCAGGTAATTGTGTAGCCTCTCATACCATGCTTTGGGGGCTTGCTTTAGTCCATACAGTACCTTATTCAATTTGCAAACCATGTGTCTCTTGTTTGGATCAACAAATCCTTCAAGTTGTTCAATGTACACTTCTTCTTCTAATATACCATTTAAAAATGCAGACTTGACATCCATTTGGTATACCTTGAAATCTTTGTAGGTAGCATATGCAAGTATATTTCTTACTCCTTCCAATCTTGCTACAGGGGAAAATGTCTCCCCATAATCTATTCCTTCTTCTTGTGCATAGTCTTTGCATACTAGCCTTGCTTTGTTCCTTGTGATTTGTCCATGTTCATTCAGCTTGTTTCTAAGCACCCATTTTGTTCCAATGACATTTTTTTTTTCTGGTCTTGGCACCAAAGTCCAAGTATCATTTTTCTCTATTTGGTCTATCTCCTCATTAATGGCTAGGATCTAGTCTTCATTTTATAATGCCTCCCTTGTTTTCTTAGGCTCAAATTCACACAGTAAACATGTAGGATCTCTAAACTTGCTTCTGGTCAGAACTCTAGTTTCTTTGTCTCCAATGATTTGTTCAAGCTTGTGATGTCTCCTTACATATTGTGCCAAAATAGGTTCTGCTCTCCTTTCTTCTTTCTCTTTAGGTTCACTAACAAGATTGTCAAATTCAACTTCTGAATGCCTAGCAATCTCTTCCTGATACTTGATAGCTTCCTCCTATCACTTGACATGTTCTTCTTATCGCTCAACATTGTTTCCCTGATGCTCAACATTGCTTACCCGAGACTCTGCATTAGGTGCAAGTTTGTCACCTGCCTCTCCTTCTTCTATATATACAAAAGATTTATAATCTTCTAGTTCTCTCTTGCTTTCTTGTTCATTTTTCTCTGCATACTCATCAACTTTGACATTTACACTTTTCACAATTTTGTTAGTGTTAGACCTCAAAAAATTGTAAGCTTTTCTTTTTGTGGAATAACCTAGGAATATTCCCTCATCACTTTTAGCATCAAACTTTCCATTTCTATTATCTTTTAGTATATAGCATTTGCTTCCAAAAATTATAAAGTACTTTACATTAGGTGCATACCCGTGCCATAACTCATAAGGTGTAATATTTGTACCTTTTTTTATATGTACTTAGTTTAGGGTATAAATAGTTGTACTTACAACTTCTCTCCAGTACTTTTGTGCAACATTCTTCTTGATCATTAGTGTTCTTGCACAATCCATGATAGATTTGTTCCTTCTCTCTACTATATTGTTCTGTGGAGGTGTTTTAGGTGCAGACATCTATCTTTTGATTCTTCTATCATTGCATAATAGATTGAACTCATTGAATATGAATTCTCCACATCGGTCAGATCTCAAACACTTCAGATTCCTTCATGTCTCCTTTTCAACCTTAGCCAAATACCACTTAAAAAATTGAAAAGCATCAGATTTTTCTTTCAGAAACATTACAGTCATCATTCTAGTGTAATCATTAACAAATAGAATAAAATATCTAGCACCACAATAGCTTTTTACACCCATAGGTCCACAAAGGTCGGTATGAACCAAATCTAAAGCATTTGCAGAAGTAAGAGTCTTGCTCTTGAAACTAGACTTTGTCATATTACCCAACTAACATTGTTTGCACATTACATTCTTAGGTTTCTTCAATCTCGACAGTCTTCTCACTTTCTTCTTTTTACTAATTTCTACCAGATTATCAAAGTTAACATGACATAGTTGCTTATGTCATAACCATATATCATCAAGTTGTGCAATCATACTTGTCTCTTTAGATATTTCTAGATAGAACAAATTATCTTTTGTATGTTCTCCACTTCCAATTAGTTCACCAATGGCATCAAATATCTTAGCCTTCCTATGATGAAATTCCACTTGGTAGCTAGTGCTATTAAGCTATGCAACACTTAGAAGATTATAGTTAAGACCCTCAACCCAATAAGCATTTTCACAAGTGATCTTATCAGTCAGATTAATCAATCCTTTACCCCTAATAGGACATGGTGCATCATTACCAAATTTTACACTTCTACCTTTGTAATGATCTAAGGTATCAAACTTACTTTTATCACCAGTCATTTGGTGTGAGCAACCACTATCAATAATCCACTTATCATTTTTGTTCACATAGGATATCAGTGCAATTTTCTCATCTTCATCAGACTCATCCTTCATAGCAACATATACTACTTCTATCTCAAAATCATCACTATCAGTGTTTGTTTCTTCTTCAGCAATATAGCAAGATTTCTTACCTTTTCCTTTGTAATCCTTGTACCTTTGGTATCCTCTGTCTTCTCTTTTGTCTTTATGCTTTCTATCTCTTTCCTCATCCTTGTCATCCCTATCAGGACATCTTGCAGCTATATGACCAACGTTATTACATGATAAACATATGATAGGGAGTTTACCTTTATACTTTCCTTTTCCCCTTTTCAATCTTCTGGCCATAAGAACTTCAAGGTCCTCTAGTTCTTCATCAGATGTGTCACTTTCACTTTCACTCTCACTGATGCATCTTTTCTTTTCTTTCTTTGACTTACTCAGAGCCATTTGTGACTTGAATGTAGATTCAACATTAGCAACAGTGAATTTATCATAGTTAGAAAGCTCAAAAGTAGTAAGCTTACCAACAAGACTTTCCAAAGTAAGAGCATTGCCAGGGTTACATCTAGATTCTTGAATTGCTAAAATCTTGATGGCATAAATAGGATGCAAAGTTCTAAAAAAATTTCCAATCACAGTCTCATCATCAATAGTTCCATTAGATCCTCTAATAGCATTTACAACTTCTTTTATTCTACCACAATATTGTTCAATATTCCCACCTTCTTGCATTTTCATTTCATCAAATTTACCTCTTAGGCTTTCAGCTTTTTCCCTTAGTACATTTATGTCACCACCATAGCTTTTTGCAAGAGTGTCCCACATTTTCTTTCCATTTGTGCAATGTTTGATGTCTTCAAATTCTGGATAGCTTAGGACAAATGCAATCTCCAACATTGCTTGATTATGCTCTTGTTTAGCTCTCATCTCCTCAATAGTTAGAGGTGCAATAGGTGTAACATAGTCATGCTCAATGTAATACTTTTCTAAATCACCAATACTAGCTAGATGTAGTTTCATCAGACTCTACTATGCAGGGAAGTTCTCCTTATTTAGCTTCAATACCTCCTTATACATCCTGATCATTTACTTCAAGTACCTTTAAAAAATTTATCTGTAAGCACCAAGAACTCTGATACCAATTGTTAATATGATTTAGAACAATAGAGAGGGGGGGTGAATCAATTGTTCTTAGTTCTAGATGTATAAAATAAACTTTCAAACTCTTCAACAAATCAGGTCTCACAACCAACAGCTACTCGGTCATTACTGAATACATAACATAAACATATAGCAATGTAGTCCACTATCCAATAGTATTTAACTTGCAAAATACAGAAATGTTCAAACCAAAACATTCACACAAGCATTAACACCAAGATTTATAGTGGAAACCCAATTTGGGAAAAACCACTTTGTAACATGTTACTGATATCTTCACTCTTCTGAAGTGAGCTCCGTGAAAATCCAACCCTATCAAAGATTACAAACACACTGTCGGGTGTGACCCGGTTAAAGGATTTCAACCACCTAGTTAGGAGAGTGCTTTGTTATAGGACTTACATACATTCCATTAGAATGCAACCTTGTTCAAAGGATTTATACAAATGATTGTTAGGTCAACCTTGATTAAAGGATTTCAAACTGATACAATGGTTAGAAAGTAATAGTAGTGTTTGATTTGAAAACATACAACTCACTTTGCAAATTACAGATCCAATTCTATACACATATGATGGCTTATTGACTGTGATCCATTTCTATCTCCATCACTGATCTTCTCAGAAATGCCTTCAAGAAATCATAATTCCTTCTCCTTCAGCCTTTTCTACTTGTATAGTCAATAACAAAAACTCCAGCATCCTCTATTCAACCTCTCACTTAGGTTTTCGTAATACCTCTTCATTTAGGTCGATCCAACTTTTTTCGCTTAATCTCCTCTGTAGATCTTAGGGTTAGATTAGATTCATCAAATCCTTCCAACTTTATGTTCTTCATCCATCCTTCTAGAAACATCTCAAATCTCTTTATGGAATCACAATAAAAAGGTTTACAGTGCATTAAATGCTTCCATACAATCAATAAATAAAGTCAACACAATTTACATTATCCAAGAATTCAACTATGTCGGCTAGGAATTTGAATTCTTCCTCAAATGTAAATTACTAATGCTCGGTCAATGCTATGTTCAACTCCTTGGTCTTCACTAGGTAGCCCGGTCACCACTGAAACTATTTCCTCAGCTAATACTGTCTTCCTCGATAATTAACTGATGTTCTGTCAACACTGAATTTACTCGGCATATACTGGCTCAGTCAACACTAACATCACTCAGCTTAAACTAGATTTCTTCACTTTTTCTCCATTAAGCCTACTTGTTTAGTCTTACTTTTTACTTATATAAGCAATACATTATGTTATCATTGTGCCACATAATCAAGTACCCATTGAAGTATCAAGATAGCTCAACCTTTCCTTTGGTGCTATTGTTATCAACCTTTCCCTAATCCTTCTCAACAATCAAATAGATATAGTACTTTATTACATAGCAATGGTCTTACCAGTTAAGGTTTGACATCAATGACAATACAAAAATTGCTTCAATTGCAATTTCCAACACAAGGTTGCGAATAATAATAATGAAAAACCTAGGTTTTGGCTAAAGACTACCACTAAAAACCTTGTGAATGATAGGGTTGTAGAGGTAAACAACCTTAAGGCTACTCCTTTAAACTTATCAAGTGGGTTTAATCATAATGTTAATCAAACAACCAAGATCCCTTTCAACAACAATAACAATAATTTGTTTAATAATCAAGTAACCAACAAACCAAGACCTTTCTTCAATTCTAACCAAAGATGAAAGTTTACGCCCTTAGGTAAACCCCTGAAAAATGTACTACAAAATCTCATTGCTAATAAACTCCTTATTCTACTAGAGTCAAGACCTTATGAACCATAAGTTAAGACTTCATGGTCAAATGATTCCCATCATTGTAAATATCATAGGAATAAAGGGCACAAAACAAATGAGTGCATGAGATTGAAACATGTGGTTCAAGACTTGATAGATGATTTTACGATCAAGGTGGATAGTCCTCCAAATAATGATGATCATACGATATTCAAATATCCTTTCTTTAATCACAAGAAAGGTGAACCTTATAATTCCAATAAAAATGACAAAAGAAGTAATGAAAATGCAATTTTTTTCTCACACCTATGATAATACCATCAATACTTTGTCAGAATATGAGAATACTATCAATGTCATTGTGGTCAAAGACAAACAAGAAAAATAAACCTCCAATGTGGTAACTAGGGGTAAAGCTTCAAAGGTGATATTACAAGGAACTACCCCTATAACCAGTTTACCTACTCAATCATCATCTTATCCAAGACAATACAACCTTGTGGACCAACTCCAAGGGACACCAAGACAAATATCAATCTTGGAGTTGTTAAAACTTTCACCAACCCATAAATAAATATTGGAAAACACTCTTGTTGAGACTACCACCCCTAATGACTTGGATGTCGCTACATTTCAAAACATGGTTGGACACCTCATTTCCTATATTTGTTTATGAGAAAGATGATATGTCCTTAAATCATCCCCCAAATCTTTCATTTGATATAGAATTCTTGATAAATAAACATCATGTCAAAGAGTCCTAATTGATGGTGGTGTTGGCCTAAATATTTTCACCTTGAGTATTGTGAAAACTTTATCATATTTTGAAGAAGCTATCAATCCTAAAAGAAAAATTACTATTAAAGCTTATGATGATGAGGAAAGATCTTCAAAAGGAATGGTTTTTGTTTCCATTTGAGTTGGCCCAATCCAAAAAGAAATAGTTTTCCAAGTTCTTGATCTCAAATTGACATATAACATTTTGTTAGGAAGGCCATGGATTCATGAAATACAAGAGGTGCCTTTGTCATATCATTAATGTCTAAAATTTCCTAAGAAATCATGGTGAGTGGAGATATAAATCTATTCCACTATTTTAATAATATCAAACTCTTAAATGATTCATTGGTCCCACACAATAGTGAAGGTGTTACATCAAGAAGATCAAAAGAAACAAATCAAGACCAAAGTTCAAATACTAATTCCACATCAAAAGGAAAATGAAGGATGGAAGAAGAAATTATTCTTGTGTATTCCAATCAAGAAAACACTAAATTACCTACATCGACTAAAGGAAAAGAGAAAGTTAGTTTTTTAGATTAAAAAGAGGAAGATAAAAAGAATGCTTCACACCAAGAAGATGACAATTCAAAATCCTCTAAAATTGAAAATGAAGCCAAAGAAACACATTATCAAAAGATTAATACAATGATGAGATTTTTTGGCAAACAATGAAAAATCAAGTAAAAGGTGTGGGAGAATATTCCTTGTCAATGATGGATTTACCTCTTTCCCCTAGATCTCATGAAAAACCATCTAGGTCAAATCCTCCTCAAAAGTAAAATGAATATTTTGTAAGAGCTAGTACTTATTCACCCATAGAAGACGATGATAATGAGATCTTAAAATGTCTTTATAAAGATGAAGAATCATCAAGCTCAAACCAAACATCAAATGAAGAAAGGGTTCAAAGTATCAGTATCCCAACACACCAATATGGCAAAGGATATAAAATCATGCAAAAGATGGCTTATAAAGTAACGAGACCCTTGGGAAGGAAAAATGAAGGTTTTTTGGAACCACTAGAAATAATTTGGAGATATAGAAAAGAAAAATTAAAGCTAGGGTACCTAGAGAAAGGATATACTAAAAAGAATCATCCACAATTTTATGAACAAATTTTATAATTAAATTCCTGAATTGATGAATTCTAATGAATGGGGATGAGAATATTTGTCTGAAGGATATTTCTAGGGAAAAGATGTGGATGTGATTCATTATACCTATTATCCTATATCTAGTTCAACAAAAAGAACAAAGTTCTAATCAAGAGTCAAGTTCAAACCGAGCTTCAAGTTAAAATCAAGGATCAAGTTCTAATCAAGAACCTAACTCAAGACAAGAATAAAGTGGGTCTCAATGGATGGGAGAGCCCTATACACCTTCATTGTTACCAAGATAAAATGAATAGTTATATATACCACTAGGAGTAGGAGAATCTAATGTTAGGTTTAACCCACAAGATCTTTATCCTCAAGAAACCCAAGAGGACTTGAGTGAGGAGAATTTTGATCCAAGTTATATGGAACACCTTGAGAAAACACATGTCATATATTTAAGTGATACAATCTATGCACCTTCCAATGAATTCATTGTTAGATTTGACAAATGCAAATCATCCCAAGAACACCTGCATGCAAGACTGTCACAAAGAAGAAGCAAAAGAATAGAAAGCTATGGCGGCCAATAGGCCAGAGACTGCAAAACCATTGTGATAGAAAAAGCTTCTATTAACCAAAATGAAATTACAATACAATCTCCTTATGAAATGAAAGAAGTGAATCCTTATAAAAGGAAACACGAAACCCTAAAGGCTAAAACCCTAAAGAATTATAAAGCGCCTAAGTGAAACTTAAGCCTAGAGTATGATAAACTAATAATTAAATGATTTAATTATTAGCTAACATAAGTAAGACTACTCTAACACCCCCCCTTAAGTGTAACTTAGGGAGAAGCAAAAAAAGCTAAACTACTGCAGAAAGCAGGAAAGATGGGTCCCGGCAACTAGGCCTGATCAGGTACCCAAACATAAAGCAAAAGAAGTCCCAGAGAAAGGAACAAGAAGAGAGCAAGAAACTCCTCTGAAGCATGTCTGAAAACTCTGTCAGAAGATACTGCTGGAACCCCCACTGAAGTGCATGACCAGGTAGAGAAGACAAGTGTCTGAAGAGCTGATCAATCGAACCAGGAAGCAATAGAACCAACAGGTGAACCCCCCCATAATGATGAACTGGGAGAGGTGACAGGAACACTGAAATGTGATGCCAAAAACAGTTGCAGAAGAAGAACCAGGAACACCAACAGTGCAACAGAAGCACACACACACAATAAAGGGCGGTGTCATAGACACAGTCTACATGGGCTAATGTCGTGGAAGGTACGCTCACTTGACAAGAGTGGATGCGCCTATAGTGGAAAATGCATCAGAATCCCCCCATGGCACTTTATAACTGAGTGCGAATACTAAAACTGAACCAGGTGATAAAGATCCCAGAAATGCAGAAGAAGGCACTTTATCTCAGTGCGTTTACAGAACAAAGATACATCAAAAAGAGCATGCAAGCTCAGAAGTCAGAAAGAAGAGTGCACTAAGAAACCAGAAGAAGAGATCCCCGGACCTGTAGAACCAAGCACACCACCAGAGGGCATAAACTGCATAACTCAGAGGAGTGAAAACCTGGAGTAGAATCTGGAAGAAATACCTCTTCCACTGAATAGTACACAGAATCAGCTTTCCGACGATATCTCGTTTGCCGAAAAAGGAGTCCGGATGAGCCAGATATGACTCCCGGAAGGCAAAAACAGACATCAGACTTCAACAGCAAAAAACGCTATTGAAACGGTAGAACCCAAAACCCTAACCTCCTTCATCGGAAAGAGCTCGGAAAGAGCTTTCCGACGATATAAAGAAGTCAGAAAAAGACCCCCGTATGCTCCCTGTAGAGCGAAAAAAGCCCAGGTACCCCCAAAAAGGCCAAAAAAGAGCCCCAGGGGCTAAAAAAAATAGGCCCCCGGACGCATGGCGCGCTCCGGGGGCTGGGCCGCAGCCCCTGGTCACCATATGACCACGCGGCTGGGAAATAAGCCCGCGGGGGCTGAAACGGGCCGGGCGCCGGCGGCGGGGGCCAGCGGAGCGGCGGTGGGCCGGGCCGGCGGAGCAGAGGGCGCGGGCGGCGGGGCCGAGGGCGGCGGAGCAGAGGGCGCGGGCGGCGGGGCCGAGGGCGGCGGAGGCCGCAGGGTGGCGCTGCAGCGGAGCGGTGGGCGGCGGTGGCCGCGGCGGCGCTGCGGGGGCGCGCTGGCGGCGCGCTGGCCGGCAGCCGCTGCGGGTGGCGCGGTGGCGGTGCGCTGGCGGTGCGCCGTTTTTAAAAGAAAAAAAACTTTTTTTTGCGTCTTTCGAGATTTTTTTCTCGATTTCCGAGCCCGTATGGCCCATAGGAGGCTGAAAAAATTCTCCAGAGGCTCCGGTGTCCAAATCGGACGAGCTTTATATGGATTCTGGGGTTTTTGGGCCTTCTGGACGCAATGGAAGTGTCCGTTTGGGCCCAAAGTGCCTCAAAAAATAGAGACCCCCCAGAATCAATGAAGAATGCTAGAAACAGCTGTGAAACCTTCAAACCCTCGCTTGCTTTGACAGAGTATGAACAGCCAGATGTAGGAGAGCTCTGATACCATGTTAGATTTGACAAATGCAAATCATCCCAAGAACACCTGCATGCAAGACTGTCACAAAGAAGAAGCAAAAGAACAGAAAGCTATGGCGGCCAATAGGCCAGAGACTGCAAAACCATTGTGATAGAAAAAGCTTCTATTAACCAAAATGAAATTACAATACAATCTCCTTATGAAATGAAAGAAGTGAATCCTTATAAAAGGAAACACGAAACCCTAAAGGCTAAAACCCTAAAGAATTATAAAGCGCCTAAGTGAAACTTAAGCCTAGAGTATGATAAACTAATAATTAAATGATTTAATTATTAGCTAACATAAGTAAGACTACTCTAGCATTCATGTCCTTAAATCCTACAATTTTGAACCTACCTGATGATTCCTTACCCATTATTCATCCTGAGCTAATTGATTGGGATTTAATTGAGCCAAATGACATGCCCATAGTTCCAAATGATAATTCATTGGACTTATACATAAATGTAGTTGAACTCTCTTTCACAAATGAAATCTATCAAGGAGAAATAAGGAGGATGAATTTCCAATCTCTTAGTCACAAAATAAAAGAAATGAATACATTAAAAATAAAAAGGTCTAGTGGTGAAAACCATAATGTGACAGTACTAGACCAAGAAAGAGTAAAAATAAAAGATGTTTTTAAAGGTGAAAACCAAATTGTAACGCCTAAGGGAGAGATATTGGAAACTTTACTAGAGAACTATGAGGAAATATCTTCTATTTTTATTGAACCCACTTAAAAAATCAACATGGGCACTAAGAAAGAGCCAAAGATCATTAACCTTGTAGCATCATTAACACCAAAGGAAAGAGAAGAATTCATTGCATTGTTCAAAGACAAACAAGTAAATATCACATGGTCCTATGCAGATATGCTAGGGCTAGATCCAAATCTCAATAAGCATCATTTGAAAATTAAGCAAGGAGCCAAAACGGTCAAACAAAAATTAAGGAAAATTCATCCACACATTCCATTACTAGTCAAAGCTGAATTGGAGAAGCTATTGGAGGTTGGTTTCATTAGAGCCATTGATTATGCCAAGTAGATTTCCAACATTGTACCAATTTCCAAACCTAAAAAATCAATCAAAGTATGCATAGACTTTAGGGATCTCAATCTAGCATGTCCTAAAGATGATTTTCCGCTACCAAGAATTGATGCAATAGTAGATTTGACGATAGGTAATCTATGTTTTCTCTCACAGATTAATTTAATGGATATAATAAAATAAATATTTCTCACAAGGATCAATAAATGACTGATTTTACATGTTCTTTGGGGACCTTTTGTTGGAATGTGATGCCCTTTAGTCTCAAAAATTTTGGGGCAGCCTATCAAAGAACCATGTTTACCATATTCTGCAATATGATGCACAAGTTCCTAGAAGACTATGTTGATGACATCTTGGATAAATCTCATTCAAGGAAAGAACACTTGCTAATTATAGAGAAGATATTTAAAAGGCCAGAATAACTCAAAGTAAGGTTGAATCCTAAAAAGTGTGCATTTTGTGTACAATTCAAAAAGTTACTTGGATACATAGTATCTACAAAATGTATTGAAGTAGATCCTACAAAATTCAAGGCATTAATGAAAATGGGGGCACTAAGAAACATAAGTAAAAAGAGGTCACTTCAAGGGATACTACAATATATAAGAAGATTCATTTCTCAATTAGCTAAAAAATGTCATTCATTTACTCAACTCCTTCACAAGGACACAATCTTCAAGAGGGACAATTAAATATGATGAAGCCTTTACACTTATAAAGGAATACTTCAAAAATTCACCTAGCTTAATACCTCCTATTCCATGAAAAGTATTGTTGTTATATTTTTCAGCTACATATCACTCATTAGGTTCCTTATTAGCTCAAGAGGATGAAAATGGAAAAGAGAAGACAATTTACTACATCAGAAGAACTTTGGTCAAGTATGAGCTAAATTATAGTTTCATTAAAACAACATTTCCTAACAATGTTTTTTGTTTCACAAAAACTACATCACTACATGTTGGCACATAAGATTTGGCTCATAGTTAAGATTGATCCTTTAAAATATATACTAAGAAAAAAAGCCCTAATAGGGAGATTGGCTAAATGGGTCATAGTGATGAGTAAATTTGACATTGAATATGTGGATATAAAATCAATAAAAGGACAAGTCATAGCTAATTATTTGGCAAAGGACCCTTTGACAAATTATCACCCAATTCAAGTAGAATTCCCCAGTGTAGAAATAATAAACATTGAATCCAAAACATGGAAGCTCTACTTTGATGGATCCTATACACAACATGGCTCGAAGGAAGGCATTATACTAATTAAACCTCAAGGATATACTATTCCCAAGTCCTAAAAATTTATCTTTCCATGAACACACAATATAGTTGAGTATGAAGAACTTGTTATAGGAATAAAAATGGCCCTAGAATGGAAAGTGACATAAATACAAGTGTATGGTGACTCTCAACTTGTGATAAATAAAATCAATGATGACTATCAAAAAAGAGATGATAAGTTGATATCCCTATAAGAGGATGATAGATGATTTGAAGAATTACTTTGTGTTGATAACTTTTGAGAAAATACCAAGGGAGAAAAATAAAGTAGCAAATGCCATGGTGACTCTAGATTCTCTTTTGAAAATACCATATCAAAGTGTTAGATACAAATTCTTGGTGGAAGAGTTAGTGAAACCTGCATTTGATCTTCTTGAATCCCACCTCATCTATTTACTAGTTGGACATGAATCTCATGTGTATGGATCCATTTATACCTATCTAAAAGATCAAACTTTACCCTTGGACCAATCCCAAAACCAAAGAAGAAACTTCATATACCAAGCTTCCCACTATACCATTGTTTCTGGCACATTGTATCATAAGAGTCTTCACGAAATTCTTCATAGGTGTCTAGAGGATGAGGAATGAAAAATAGATTTACAAGATCTCCACAAAAGAATCTACGGGTCACATTTGATTTTTTTAACCTTAGCTAAGAAACTTCTTAGAATGGGATATTATTGGCCCACAATGGAGAAGGATACTTTCTAGTTTTTCAAAGTTTGCCAAAAATGCCAATATCATAGAAATTTGATTCATGTACTAGTATAGGAATCACATCCAATGACAAAAAATTGGCCTTTCTATCAATGGGGGTTAGATTTAATTAGGATGATTTACCCACCTTCATCTAATGGTCATAAGCTCATTATAACATAAACAAAATATTTTACCAAATGGGTAGAAGACGTGCCTTTATCAACTGCAATAGGAAAAAGTATTTTAATGTTTATCTTGAACTAGATAATTTGTAGATATGGAATTCATCACATCATAATAATAGATGATGCAAAACATTTAAAAAATAAGGATATCAATGAATTCTGTGACAAGTTCTACATCATCCACTATTCTTCTTCAATTTATTATCCTCAAGGGTATGGACAAGCATAAGCTACAAACAAAAATATCCTTAAGATTTTAAAGAGAACACATGATAATTCTAGAATGGATTGACATGTACAATTAAATCCAATATTGTGGAAATACTGAACAAGCATAAGAGAAGCCACCAAAGCTACACCATTTTCAATGGTCTATAGGGTAGAGGCAGTGGTACTCTTAGAAGTTGAGATTCCATCCTTAAGAGTCTTCTTGCATGGATTGTTGATAGATGAAGACTAAAGAGTTTATAGACTCCAACAACTTGAGTTACTTGATGAACACCAAAAAAAAGCTTATGCAATCTAAAGGTTTACCAAAATAGAATTTCAAGGAACTATAACAGGAAGATAAAAACAAGATATTTTCAACTTAGTGACCTAGTGTTGAGACAGAACCCAAAGAATCAAGAAGATAGAGAAAAGAAAGGAAAATGGGAAGTAAATTGGCTAGGACCTTTCATTGTTGCATCTTCCTTTGGGACATAAACATAAAAGTTAGATAATTATAATGGAGAGGAATTGTAAGAACCCATTAATATCATTCACTTAAAGAGGTTTTATACCTATTTAGATGAAAGTGTATTAGATTGAAATAGTGTCAAATGAGAGTATATCAATTGAAAAAGAATCATTCCTTGTACAACATCAAAGGATCATGAAGAAATCCAAAAATATTGAGAAAGAAAATGAGTTCTTAAAGAAATAAAAAAATAGTGAAAAAGATTTCCTAAACAAATTTTTAAAAAATAATGAAAAAGAGTTCTTGAAGAAATAAAAAATAGTGGAAAATTGATCATGAAGAAAGAAAAAATATTCAAATATGGATCTTGAAAAAATGGTTACCTTGGCGAAAACCTGGCAAACATGTGCCTTGGTAATTAAAATAAATAAAATGAAATATATATATATATATATATATAGATATAGATATAGATATAGATATAGATATAGATATAGATATAGATATAGATATAGATATAGATATAGATATAGATATCTATATATATATATATATAATACAAAAAAGAAAAGAAAAAAAGAAAAAAAAGTGCCTTGGTGAAAACTTAGCAATAGGTGCCTTGGTAGAAAAAATATAATAAATAAAAGAGAAAAAAAGTAATATACTCAAGTGGTGAAAACCTGGTAAAAAGGTTCCATTTTCCCATAAGCTATCCTAACTTACATCAAGCTTAGTTGTATTTCCCATATACATCTTTATGTCATCCTTGTAGATATCCTTGCATTGCCAGTCATTTGTACATAGTCATAATAAACCCTCAAAGATGCATTTTCATACCCAAGGCTTTCATCATGATTTCAAAACCAAGAAAGTTCATCAAAGAGTCACCAATTGACACAAATCAGCACATCAAACAAAAGAAACTTGACACTTGAAACTTTGATTCATATCAATTTCCAATTCAAACATGTGATCTTGAACCTAACTTATTGACACATTGATCCTTAAGCTCAAATTGAGTTATCTTTATCAAAATTAAAAATACAAACAAAGATCAAAATGGATGAAGTTCTACTTGAAATATATGGATCTGAGAATAATGGAATAATTTTCAAAGTGTTACTTAATTTTTTGGAGTCATGTATTTTTAGCGAATTGATGTTGTCTTTGACTAGAGCGGTGATGATAAAAGAATGAAATTTTTTTCTTGATTTCTGCATACTTGTTTGTAAGGTGGATTCATTGAAGTATAGAAAATTGTCTAATTACATGATCATTAAAGAATCATCGAGGAAATTTTCATATGGAAAGGATCCTATCTTTTTCTATTTACGCAAATGGATGTGGTGGCCATTTAGGCTTTTTATATCTTTATGACAAGATCCACTTGCAACATTTGAAGTGATGAAAGAGATATTCAAACCATCATGGTGTTGGCATATGATGAAGATGATCAAGTAGTAAATTTGCATTGTTGTCATTTCTAGCAATGATTCTATTTCATAGGTCAAATCTGTTATATCAATGAAGAAGTTGATTTCCTAAAGATTTTTCTAAGTGTTCCCTGTATCGGTGATAATACAACTAGTATTTGTAAATTTGATGTGTGATGACAATCTTAAGGTTTTAGATGGTGCGATCGGTCAAGAAGTATCTACAAAGTCATTTTTACCAACATCTATGATTGCTCAAGTAGATTAGGAGTGCATGTGGAGATTTGATGCAACCACCAAAGATATCAAAAAGAACATACAACTAGTCTAGTCAAGTTGGATAAATTGATTTAGCAATGAAGTCAAAGTCAAAGACCGATCAGTTTGAGTCTTGAAGTGTTGAGGGCCGACATTGAAGTTTTTAATTCCCTATGTTGGTGTGATTTCTTATGTAATTTGAATGGATTTTTGATGCCAAATTGTAATTTATTTTAGGGTTTTTGATAAACTTGAAAAATTATACAAAAGGATGTAAATTGTTAAGTTATGTTGTCAGTTTATGATTTAGTGATTGTGAACGTTGAAGGAAAAGTGCATAAGTGTGTTAGAGGTGTTAGTACGATCAGAATAGTATAGTGAGAACTAAAAAAGTGTATATGTTAGCTAGAAGGTTCCATAATCAAGTCATTCTTTGAGTTTTCTTACTCAAGGCAAGTTCTATCAAGCTTGCGATCAAAATCCTTTAACAAGGTTACTCCTAACAGGGTAAGAAGGATCTTAACAGGTTTAAAGACTAAATCCTTTAACAAGGTGACTCTCAGAAGGAGTTTTAAATCCCTTAATTAGTTAGTTCCTAAAAAGACTTTGTAATAACCTTTAACTAGGTAATTGATACTCTTAACTAGGTATACCCCTAATAAGATGTTGTAATTTACTCCTAACTAGGAAGATCTTATTGCTACAGTAGTGATATTAGTGGGTATTGATTCCCACCATGGTTTTTCCCTCTAAAAATGGTTTCCACGCAAAAATATTGATTTCCATGTGTTGATTATTTGTGGATGTTTTATCTATTATACTTCTATGTTACATTTATATTTTCATGTTGGTTTATTTGGAAGTTTATGGTAAGATTTTGTAGATTTTTGGTTTCACTTATTCACCCCCCCTCTTAATGCCTTATTAGACTAACAATTGGTATCAAATCCAAGTTTTCTTGAGCAAGCCTAACAAATTGGGGAAGATCCTGAAGACGGACATGGATTGTTAGAGATATCAAAGGAATATTGCAAGGAAACTTGCAGAGGCTCAAGAATTAATTGAAAAGATGAAGGATCATCTCAATCAATCAAGAGCCAAGAGACAAGAACTTTTTGAACAAATGAGTGAAAGAAAAGATCTTTTTGAACAACTATCTAAATAGAGTGGGTCCAAGGAATCTGAAGTAGCTTTGGAAGAATTATCTCAGGAGAATGATCAATTGCATAAAGACAATAAGAAAATCAAGAGAGAGTTAGAAGCTTTGTCAATTAGAATGGGAAAAGAAATAGAAGTGAGGAAGGTAGAAGAATAAGAAAGGAAAATTGTAGAGGAAGCCCTAAAAGAAAAAGATGAAGCCCTAAAATCTAAGGTGGATGAACTCTTAAAATTTGAACAAGAAGTTGGTACATTGCATGCACATCTACATGAGACAAGTGATGAAAATCAAGAATCCCTAAGGGAGAATGAACAACTAAAAGGTGAGTTGAATATTGCAAATGATTTACTCAAAAAATTCAATGAAATTAATGAAAAGCTTGATGAGCAAATGAATAATCATAGAATGCATTGAGAGATCCATGGACTAGGTTACACAAGTTATGAAACATGTAAATCTTCTAGCACCAAGAAGGCCATACAAGATGTCAAATCTTCATCTAAGGTGAATCAAATAAATTATGGTAAGAGATCTTATAAACTAGTTTATTTTAGTTGTCGTAAGATTGGACATATTGCTAATGTATGCAAGCCAAAAATTAGATCTAGTGTTCCAAATATTATATCTAATGTTAGATTCAAGTGTGGAAAGGTAAGTACTAAGAGAGGAGGGGTGAATCAATACTTCAAAATACTTTTAAACTTTTCTAATCTTCCTTCACATTCATTTACTGATTACTTAACATTTTCATACATCACATGAAAATAAATAAAACATATGATAATCAACACATAACACAATTATTTTGGTATCGCAGAAATCCTTGTTAGTGGATAAAAATATTGTGGTGATGACACCCACAACATGTGATAGCTTACCCTATTAAAGGTATTAACCTAGTTAAGAGTTCTAAAGACTGCTAAGTCTACTTTGTTAAGATATTTCACAACTCTAATCTAAGAATTGTACTTGGTTGAAGGATTTACTATTAAGATCTATTAGGATCTTCTCGGTGAAGAGACTTATACAATTCTAATTACTCCTTAATCAATAATAACAAAATTTTTGTCAAACTTGCATCAATAAATGCTATTCAAACTCTATATGCTCATCAATTCATTACCTCATATTGTGTATCCATTACACTAATCAATTCAGTACTTGGTAGCTCAATTCTGAACTTAATCCTCAATACTCTATTACTCAGTAGATTCAGTGTTCATTCACCTTCAACTCTGATTTGCAATCTCCAATTTCTCTTCACACATACATATGCAACCTTAATGATCTTCATACTCTGGTCTTCTTATATACAAAATTTAAGTGGTGCTAGATGTTCTAGAATCTTCATTTCAAGAGGTGCTAGCATTGGGTACACTTCCAATGCATATTTCATCCTTTATTTTCATTGGCTAATCCCACATTGTAGTCATGTGTAATCATTAGATTTCAATCTCCAATGTTTTGTTATACGATCTCCTCGAGATTGGTAAACCATTTTCTAATCGATGTCTGGGTTCAATGTACTTAGAAATCTTCTAGTGTCAGCCTATTCTTCTTGGTAACAAGTTTTCTTTAACTCGGTAATTGAGTTCCCTTCTCGGTTAGGTGCTCAGTAGAACTTGGTTCTCGGTGCATGATTCTTTCTTTCTCGGTGCCTATGCTTGCTTTCTCTTTACCAAAATTCATTGTTTACTTATTCCTTTTACCCAATTCTTTCTCTACCTTACTGACTCATCTTTTCTTCCTTACCAAATGATTTTGACAAACATAATAACTTCTTCATAATTAATGACAAAAAAAAAACTCTTAGGATTATCATCTAATGCTATACCAAGAACTTTCAATGATTATTGTTATAATTGTAACAAATATGGTCATAGAGCTAATGAGTGCAGGACAAGTATGAATAATAAATGGTCACAAATCAACTGGAAGAGTCTATATCTAAATGAGAATCAATGGAATATTACATGTTCACTTTATCACAACTCTGGTAATATGGTTTTCAACTATAGATTGAGGACTAATAGAGGAAATGTAGGACCTTGGAGATCAATTGGTATGGCACATTTTCATTGTCACAAGATAGGACACATTGAAAGGTTTTGTAGATAAAGGAACAATAAGGTGAACCAACTAGTTAATAAGTTAGACAAGAAAAAGGGAAATCACATTGTAAATGTTGAAGAGACCAAGACTTAGATAAGTAAGATTTGGGAAAAGAAGAGTGTAGGAAAACCATCTAAAGATTCCATCACCAGGTGTGGAGAACTCTTCATCTAAATAATCTATCAATGGCTTAGATGGAGTGATATTGTCAGAGATTTTGAGGACCCCCTAGATGCATGTGTAGTAAGTTCTATATGCACATTTAGATGTATTTGATTTTTTCTATGTATGGTATGAAGTTTTTTTTAATTTCATGAAGTTTTGGTTGACTGCTAACAAGATCTTTGAAGGTATATATTGCTTGTTAGTAATTGGTGATGTAATTTATGCATGTGCAAAGGTGGATACAAGTTGTTTTTAGGTCTCATTATTCACCTACACATTCAAAAGAAAACACAAGGTGATAGAAGTGAATGTTGAGTAGTCTGACAATATTCAAGGTGACCGATTGGAGGATTTGCAGTGATTGTGTGAAAGGAACATCAAGGGTTTGAAAGTTTCATCGCATAGTAATTGAAAAGGTACTTATTTTAATCTTTGAGAGTGATATTTTTTTCAAGATGGGTACACTAATTATTATGGAGATTACTAAGAGGCCATGGCATGAATTCAAGAAACATTGATTTAATACAATTGAAGATGATCCAAAGGGTTCCCTATCCAGTGTACCCTATGGTGTGATGTATATTTAATATGTGTGATCATACATTCATTGTAAGTTTGAGTATTTAGGTTCCTCTCACATTTTAAATCAGTATATGGAGTTTTGTAACAATCTAGTATTAAGGATGAATGAACACCAAGCAATTGCAAATAGGGGTTTTTCTCACGTGATCAAATTCACTGTTGATTTCAAGGAAGATAAAGTCAAATATGTATTGAGTCTTGTGCATGACCATTTTATGTGTCTTGATCATCCATATAAGATAACTAAGGAGGCATTCATGTGGTTACAAGGTTTTTTGTGACCGGTGAAGTACCTCAACTTAGGTCAATCTCACAAGGCGTAGTCACAAACTTGACCAAATCAAGATGGGATAAGTGAGTGATGACAATAAATGATATCCCTAACCTTAACATGAGATTTGCATCCAAGGTAATTGGCTATAAAGTCTATCACTCCAGTGGGATCAACAATGTGCTTGGTGTTGCAATACACACTACATATAGGATGATAAAGGAAGATGGAAAATATGATACATTCTCTTTTGATAGACCCTTACATGGTCAAATGTTGTCTTTCTATGCTCATCAAGTATTCCAAATTTTGAAGTTGAGAGATTCTATAATCTTCATCAATCCATGTAGGGATACCCTTAGTGAAGGTATTTTTTACTTCTATCTGTAATATTACTTCAGAGCCATAAACCAATGAGAAAGGTGTATCTCCTGTAAGTGTTCTGATGCTTTTTTTATAAGCCCATAAAGCTGGATTCAATTATAAGTGCAAATCCTTCCATGATTTACTAACTATTTTGTGCATGATCTTAAGGATTTTTTTGTTTGAAGCTTCCACTTGTCTATTCCCCTAAGGATAATAAATAGAGGAGGAATGATGTGTGATTTGAAACTTAGTGTAGATCTCATCAATATCATTGTTCTTGAACTATCCTCCATTGTCTATGATAATTGAGGAGGGTATTCCATACCTGGAGATTATGTAGTTGAGAATGAACATGGCCACCTACTTTCTTGTTGCCTTGATAAGAGGTACAACTTCAACCCATTTAGTAAATTATTCAATTGCATTAATAATGAAATTTTTTCCATTAGAGGATGCAGGATATATCTGACCCTCAAGATAAAAATCCCATTGTTGGAATGACCAGTGAGTAATAAAAGGCAACAAGTCCCAAGAAGGAGCCTGAATTAGGTTTCCATGGAACTGACACTTCTTATAGGTTTTAGCAAAGTGGATAACATAATTTTCCAAGGTAGGCCAATAGTATCCTTCTCTCAAGAGTTTCTTAACCAAAGGAGAGACCATTTGAATGAGATCCACAAAAACCCTTGTAGACTTCTCTTAATGCTTTGTCAGATTCCTCATGCTTTAGACACCTAAGGAGGGTACCATCTAGACTCCTCTTAAATAAGTCATTAGCAAAAAGTAGATACTGGGGTGCACTTCCTATAATATTTCTCTTTTCATTCTTAGATGGGCCTTCAAGCATGGTTTGGTTTTGAAGGTAGTTATAGATTTGGGAGTAGCGTGAAGAGTTAGAGGCAATAAGGGTTCATACAATTTGGGTCTTAGGTGAGTCATAAGCTATTAGAAAAACTAAGAGGGGGGGTGAATAAGTTATCCACATTCCCAAATCAAAATGTATAATCCAAAAAAATTTACTCAAACTTCTGTAGCTCAGTAACATAACATACTATAATGTCTGTGCTTTTACCGATTACCAATCAATAACATATAATGATTACCAATAAAATCCAACATGCAATATGTAAAGTATGATAACAAATAATCACCACAATGAACACATAACACAAAATATTTAATGTGGAAACCCTATGAAGGGAAAAACCACCTGGGACCGGCAACCCAAAAATTGTTCACTCTTCTGAAGTGAGGTCGGTGAAGACCCAACCCTGTTAAAGGTTACAAACACACTGTGAGGTGTGACCTTGTTAGAGGATTTTAGACCAATGGTTATCATCCAACCATCATTCACTATGGGGTTGACAGGATAACAAATGTACATTCTATGAATGACATTACAAGACTTTCAAGTCCACTCGGTTAAGATATTTATCTATTTACAATGGTTAAAATGTAACAGTAGGTGATCTAATTACAATACAACTTCAATTGTAGATTATCAGATCTATGTTAAGCTCATTCAAATCCTTTGATCAACATATCAATTCTGTATCAGCAATAATCAATGACTTGCTATCACTCGGTAATAGCTTTCTGACACTCGGTAAACTCTGTAGTTCGGTTCTCATTAACCAATTTGATCAGGCATACATGAAGCTTGTTCATGTGATAATTTTGTAGTCTCCTTCTTCCGGCATGAGTTTCATAAAGAAACCCTAGTCTCTTAAATAGACAAGTAAACCATTTTCTTCTCCTCCACAAGATTTTTCTACTTATTCTCCTTCATCCATTTTGTCGCTTAAACCTTTCTCAGCTGATGTGCCATTAACACATTTTAATTCCATCCTTTAGATCTTCCTTGAATTATGTTAGCCATTGATCTTCATAACAAACATTATCTCCATCTCTGATTTTGAGGTACTTTACATCTCATCAATCCTTGTCGGCTAAACTAATCATTTAGTTCCTTTCTCCTGCTTGGTTAACAAAGAAATGTGTTGGTGAACATATGCTCAATTTATATTGTGCTCGGTATACACTACACTGCTCAGTGTATACTATGATGCTTCATCAACCGACCACACTACCTTGTATCTTTCAGCTCTTTTCCTCATCATATATGAATCAAACATAATCAAGTCAATAACATAGGGTCATAGACTCATCAACAAGTTACCCAATGTATTCCTTATCCTCATCTATCATATACATCTTCCTCATGTAGATATTTTTTTTCTTCATCTCTTTTACTCCTTTTCTATAGATGTTTAGGTATTGTAACTTACAAGATGAGTATTGTCAAACTAGTTGACATCAATGGCAACATATTACTAATTTAATCATATTACATGTCTAATCAACAACTCAGTGATCTCTAATCACAGATCTTCAATTAGGTTCTAAATCATTTTTAGTTCATCAATCTCTCCCTTTGGCATTGATGGCAACTCAAGTAATATGAAATATACAATACACATACCAAACATGTATTCTACAACTCTGTGAACAAATTATGTACAAGTTCTCCTTAGCTTAATATGTTTAATCACTACATTACTCAACAACATTACCAATGCAACTTTGACATTTTGCAAATATGATCTTTTTAGCTCTCGGATTCCTTCTTATGTTCTCAATATCTGATCTTCAGTGCTCTCCCTTTCTTTCAGTTTGTCTCTCCCTTAGATGTTTTAGTGTTGTCATCGGTGCATTTTGTTTCATATTGTTTATCTTTTCCTTTGACAACAAGACCAAAGAAAAAAATAAACATACAACTCTAAAGTAGCCATGTAACTCTCTGTTGTCTGGTGCATTCCCTATATCTTGAAATATTGATATGCCAATCTGTTCCAGTTCTTCAAACTTTTCACAACCTTAGACATGATCCAAAGTGTGAACTATGCTGCATCAACATGAATGATCTTCTAATAAGATTAGGCTGATACAACCTCCAGATCACCTTAGTGACTGGTAGACAGGGGACGGACCCTAAGTCTAGTCCTCAAGTATTCAAATGTATCCTTCGGTAGAGGCTTTGTAAATATGTCTGCAAGTTGTTCTTTAGATGTAACAAATTCTAGCTTCACTTGCTTCTCCTATAATTTTTCTCTTAAGTAATGATACTTAATAGATATATGCTTTGTTTTAGAGTGCATCACTGGATTCTTTGAGATGTTTATTGCACTTGTGTTGTCATAATATATAATCATCAGCTCAGTGATTATCTCATTCATACCTTCCAACACTTGCTTAATATATGCAATATTTGAATAGTTTGTAGCAGTAGCAACATACTTTGCTTCGGCTATAGACTGAGAAATGTAAGCTAGCTTCTTACTTGTCCATGTAATAAGTCTTTCACCAAAGAAAAATGCTCATTTGGTGGTACTTTTTCTATCATCCACATTTCCAGCCCAATTAGCGTTGGTATAGACTTTGAGTTCAAATTTTCCTTCCTTAGGATACCATAATCCACAATCCTCTATTTTCTTCAGGCATCTTAAGATTCTCTTTGTAGCAACCATGTGTGACTCTCTAGGATTTGTATAAAATCTTGCAACAATTCCCACAGCAGGTGCTATGTCTAGTCTACTATGCACTACATACATTAATTTGCCAATCATAGATTGGTATAGTGTCTAGTTCACCTCTATAGTTTCATCTTCCTTAGTCAATTTACATCAAATAGCCATTAGTGTTCCCACAAGTTTAGAATCTTCCATGCCAAATGTCTTCAATACTTCCTTGATATATTTAGATTGTGTGATGAATATACCATCATTCTGCTAAATCACTTGTACTCCTAGAAAGAACTTAATCTCTCCAAACATAGACATTTCAAATTCACTTATCATTTCATCAGAAAATGACTTATAGATTTGGTCTTTTCCTCCAAATATTATGTCATCCACAAATATTTCAACAATAAGAATAGTATCATCAGTATCTCCTTTCATATACAAATTGTTGTTCTCACTTGTTTTAACAAATCCAATACTTAACAAATAAGTATGCAGCCTCTCATACCAAGCTCTAGGTGTTTGCTTCAAACCATATAAAGCTTTGTGTAATTTACATACCATATCTTTGTTTTCTAGATCAACGAACCCTTCAGGTTGTTCTATGTAGACTTCTTCTTCAAGTATTCCATTCAAAAAAGCTGATTTGACATCCATTTGGTAAAATTTGAACTTTTTGTGAGTAGCATATGCAAGTAACATTCTAACTCCTTCTAATCTAGAAATAGGTACAAATGCTTCACCATAATCTATTCCTTCCTCCTATGCATATCCCTTGCATACTAATCTTGATTTGTTCCTTGTTACCTCTCCATTCTCATTTTGCTTGTTTCTGAATATCCACTTAGTACTGATAACATTCTTGTCCTTAGGTTTGGGTACTAAACTCTAGGTTTTGTTCTTCTCTATTTTTTCTATTTCCTCTTTCATTGCATTAACCCATTCATCATTTTCCAATGCAACTTTTACATTCTTCGGTTCATATTCACAAACTAGACATATACCTTGTCTTGTTTTACTCCTTGTTTACATGCCAGCTTGTTTGGCTCCAATGATTTGTGTCTCAGGATGATGTCTTCTGACAAATCTTTCCAGTATCCAATCTCTTCTTTCTTTTTCATCATGTTCAAGTTCATTTTCTTTCTCGGTAGGTCCTTCCTACTTGTCGGTTTCTCTTTCCTGTTCCTCATTATTGTTTTCCTGCTGACCAGTTGTCATAGTCTGCAACTTCGGTAGATACTTAGGTTGTTCAATGTAAGTGAATCTATCATAGTCTTCCAGTTCCCTTTTGCTTTCCTCTGTATTCTTATCATCAAACTCATCAACTCAAACATTAGTAATTTCAATTATTTTATTAGTTACTCTATTCAAACACTTGTATGCTTTACTTTTACTGGAATATCCTAGAAATATCCCTTCATCCCCTTTTGAGTCAAACTTTCCATTTCTTTCATCTTTCAAAATAAAACATTTGCTTCCAAAAATCCTAAAATAACTTATAGTGGGTTTGTGTCCAAACCATAACTCATAGGGTATCTTGTTAGTGTCCTTCTTCAGTTGTACTCGGTTTAGCACATAAAAAATAGTGCTAACAGCTTCTCTCCAGTATGTCTGAGCAACATTCATTTCTATCATTAATGTCCTTATGTAGTCAACAATTGACCTATTCCTCCTTTCAGCAATGCCATTCTACTGAGGTGTCCTCGGTATAGAGACCTATCTTTTAATACCATGCTCATTAAAAAAATTAGTAAATTCATCAAAGATAAATTCACCTCCTCTATTGGATCTTAATCATTTCAATTCTTTACCAATCTCTTTTTCTACTTTTTCTTTATACCACTTGAACATCTTGAATGCCTCAAATTTTTCTTTCAAGAACATGACAGTCATCAACCTAGTATAATCATCAACAAAAAGAATAAAATATCTATCTCCATAGTAACTTTGAGTTCTCATAAGACCACATAGGTCGGTATGCACTAGCTCAAGTATTTTTTTTGTTGAATAATCTTTTCTTTTGAAAGTAGATTTAGTCATTTTACCTTTCTGACATTCATGACACATAACATGATCAGGCTTAGATAAGTTAGGTAGACCTCTAATGTTTTTCTTTTTACTGATCTTAATCATGTTATCAAAATTCACATGACATAACCTTTTATGCCACAACCATGCATCTTCATCTTTCATCATTAAACAAGAAGACTGATCATTATCAAGATAAAACAATTTACCTTTGGATTGTGTACTAGTTCCAACAAGTCTTCCTCCATCATCATATATCTTCACCTTTTTGCTCTCAAAAGCAACTCGGTAGCCTGAATTGTTCAGGTTTGCCACACTTAGCAAATTATAGTTTAATCCTTTTACCCAATAAGCATTTTCACATTTTAATCTATCATTTATCATCAGGGATCCTTTACCTCTTACCATACAGGGTGCATCATTACCCATTCTTACAGATCCTCCATTGTATTCTTCAAGATAATTAAATTTTTCTTCATCACCAGTCATGTGATGTGTATAGCTTCTATCTATGATCCATGTATAATTTTTATTAACCTTAGAGATAAGTGATGTCTCTACATACCTTTCATCTTCTTCTGAATCATCCCTCATTGCTACAAATACTACCTCCACATCATCATCAATGTTGGTATTGGTGATATCTTCTTCCTCAACAATGTAGCATACCTTCTTGCCTTTATTATTATTGTCTCGGTTGTCTTTGTTGTAGTTTCCATAGCCTTTTTTGTTTCTTCTCCCATAGCTTCCTTCATATTGGTCTTTGGTTCTTTCATCATCTTTCCTATGTGGACATCTAGTAGCAATATGACCAACCTCTTTACAATTAAAGAATGCTAAAGGTAATTTGCCTCTATATCTTCCTTTTCCTTTAGGCAACCTCCTGGCCATAAGAGCTTCAAGTTCATCAAGCTCATCATTAGTATTTCTATCACTATCATCATTCTTATTTGTGCTACTAGACTTACCAATCTTCAGAGAAGACATAAAAGTGGATTCAACATTCAGTACAACACTATTATCATAATTGTTAAGTTCAAATGTTGTAAGCTTTCCAATTAGATTATCAAGAGTGAGTGTGTTGTTAGGTACTGACCTATTTTCATGAATTGTAGATATTCTGATGGCATAGATAGGCAATAGGGTCCTTAGAATTTTTCTTACCATAGTGTCTTCATCAATAACTCAATCCAATGCTCTAATAGCGTGAACTACCTCCTTTATCCTATTTGTGTACTACACAATGTTTTCACCTTCTTTCATCTTCATGTCATTGAATCATCCTCTTAAGCTTTTGGCTCTTTCTCTCTTGACATTCACATCACCACTATAAACTTGAGCAAGTTTATCCCACATCTGCTTAGTAGTAGTACAGTCCTTGATGTCTTCAAATTTGGCATTTGAATAGGCAGCAACAATCTCCATCATAGTACCATTATGTTCATGCCTATCTCTTAGTTGATCAAGGGTCAAGGGACCGGTGGGCGGTGTAAGGTATCCATTCTCCATCAAATCTAGGGAAGAATTCCCAATTCTAGATATATGCAGCTTCATTCGACTTTGCCATATTGTGAAGTTATCTTTGTTTAGCTTTGGCACTTCCCTCTTAAACATTTTGAGACCTTTGTGCTAGAGTCCTTAAAAATTTGTTCCAAGAAACCAAAGCTCTGATACCAATTGTTAGAATAATTCAGGGGGGGGGTGAATCAGTTATCCACATTCCCAAATCAAAATGTATAATCCAAAACAATTTACTCAAACTTCTATAGCTCAGTAACATAACATACTATACTGTCTGTGCTTTTACCAATTACCAGTCAATAACATATAATGATTACCAATAAAATCCAACATGCAATATGTAAAGTATGATAACAAATAATCACCACAATGAACACATAACACAAAAGATTTAACGTGGAAACCCTATGAAGGGAAAAACCACTTGGGACCGGTAACCCAAAAATTATTCACTCTTCTGAAGTGAGGTCAGTGAAGACCCAACCTTGTTAAAGGTTACAAACACACTGTGAGGTGTGACCTTGTTAGAGGATTTTAGAACAACCGTTATCATCTAACCATCATTCACTATGGGGTTGACAGGATAAAAAATGTACATTCTATGAATAACATTACAAGACTTTCAAGTCCACTTTGTTAAGAGATTTATCTGTTTACAATGGTTAAAATGTAACAGTAGGTGATCTGACTACAATACAACTTCAATTGCATATTATCATATCTATCTTAAGCTCATTCAAATCCTCTGATCAATATATCAATTCTGTATCAACAATAATCAATGACTTACTGTCACTTGGTAATAGCTTTCTGATGCTTGGTAAACTCTGCAGTTTGATTCTCCTTAACCAGTTTGATCAGGCATACATGAATCTTTTTCATGTGATAATTTTGTAGTCTCCTTCTTCCAGCATGAGTTTCATAAAGAAACCCTAGTCTCTTAAATAGACAAGTAAACCATTTTCTTCTCCTCCACAAGATTTTTCCGCTTATTCTCCTTCATCCATTTTTTCGCTTAAACCTTTCTTGGCTGATGTGCCAGTAACACATTTTAATTCCATCCTTTAGATCTTCCTTGAATTATGCTAGCCATTGATATTCATAACAAACATTATCTCCATCTCTAATTTTGAGGTACTTTATAGCTCGTCAATCCTTGTCGACTAAACTAATCATTTAGTTCCTTTCTCCTACTCGGTTAACAAAGAAATGTGTCAGTGAACACATGCTTAGTTTATAATATGCTCAGTATACACTACATTGCTCAGTGTATACTATGATGCTTCATCAACCGACCACACTACCTTGTGTCTTTTAGCTCTTTTCCTCATCATAGATGAATGAAATAGAATCAAGTCAATAACATAAGGTCATAGACTCATCAATAAATTACCCAATGTATTCCTTATCCTCATCTATCATATACATCTTCCTCATGTAGATATTTATGTTCTTCATCTCTTTTACTCCTTTTCTACAGATGTTTAGGTATTGTAACTTACAAGATAAGTGTTGTCAAACTAGTTGACATCAATGACAACATATTATTGATTTAATCATATTACATGTCTAATCAGCAACTCGATGATCTCTAATCACAGATCTTCAATTAGGTTCTAAATCAGTTGTAGTTCATCATAAGCAAGGAAAGAAAATTATTCCACTAGGAAGTCATAGAGAAATTTATGTTCTTGAAGTTGTAACATAGATGCTAATATGGAAATAGCATAAGTTGTCTTGTTTTCTGGTCTTGGAACTTTCTGAAAGGTAATGAAGGAAAAATATTTCTTAAAATCATCAACCATCTTCTTGTATGGTGTGAGCTTCTCATCTTTAGTTTGGCATTGTTTACTTGGTTAATGACAAGTTAAGAATGACCATACATATGTAGTTCTTCAATTTTCCACTCAATGGAAAGTTTTAATCTATTGGAAATAGCTTCATATTCAGCCACATTATTAGCACATGGGAACTTCATTTTGTAATATTTAGGAATCTTATATCCTTGAGGGGTAATAAAAATAACCCCAACACCAATGCCATGTTGTGTAAATGAGCCATCAAAATACATCTTCCAGGGATGTTGAGTAAGATATAGAATTGATTCATCTGGAAACTCCACATGAATTGGTTTTTTGTCTTCTAAAGGTGCATCAACAATTTGATCTGCAAGGACTTTTCCTTTGATAGATTTTTTGTAAACATAAGTGATGTCAAATTCACTAAGGATCATAACCCACTTAGCCAAGCAATCTATGAAAGAAGCTTTACCAAGAAAGTACTTGAGATGATCAATTTTAGTAATTAGTTGAATAGAATGTGCTAGCATGTAATGTCTACATTTTTTAGATGAAAATACAACTACCAAGCATTATTTTTCAATGGTTGAATAATTGAGCTCATAGGAAACCAATGTGTGACTGATGTATTATATTTCTCTTTCCTTTACTTTTTCATCATGTTTTACAAGTAATGTACCTAAGGATGTTGTTGTAGCTAAAATATAGAGAAGTAAGGGTTTTCCTACAATGGGAGCCATTAGAACTGGAGGATTAGCTAGATAGTTCTTGACTTTCTAAAAACTTATTTCATAGTCCCTATTCCAATTGAAAGTAAACCCTTTATGCAATGTCTTGGTAAAAGGTTAAGCCTTATCTGTCAGTTGAGAGATGAATCTTCTTATATATTGGAGCTTTCCTTGTAAATATCTCATCAGACTTATATTGCAAGGAGGTGGCATTTCAAGTATGCCTTCACCTTGGCAGGGTCTACTTCAATGGCTCTTACTGACATAATATATCCTAGAAGTTTACCCGGGGTTACCCCAAAGGAACACTTTTTTAGATTTAATCTTAATTTGAATTTCTCCATGTGATCAAACATATCATTTAGTATAGAAAGGTGAGCATTTCTTGCAGTAGAATTAGCCAAAGTGTCATCTACATATTCCTCCATGCATTTATGCATCATATCATGTAATATTATTGGCATAGCTTTTTGATGGGTTGATCTAGCATTTTTCAATCCAAAGGGCATTACATTCCAATAGAAAGTACCACATGCATAGGTAAAGGTAGTATTTTCTTGATCTTTTCATGTGATTTTGATTTGATTGTACCCAAAGAATCCATCCATTAGAGATTACATTTGGAATCCAACAGTGAGATCAATAATCATGTCTATGTTGGGTAGTGGGAAGTCATCTTTAGGAAATACCTTGTTAAGATCTTGAAAGTCAGTGTAGACTCGAATGAATTTGTCAAGTTTTGATACTGGTACAATGTTGGAAATCCATTCAGTATAGTCAATTTCTCTAATGAAACCAACTTTTAGCAATTTTTCCAATTCAGCCTTCACAAGTAAGACAATGTGAGGATGCATCTTTATTAGCTTTTGTTTCACTGGTTTGACACCTGGCACAATAGATAGATGATGCATAATGATATTCATATCCAAGCCAGGCATATATGAATATGACCATGCAAAATTGATTTTCTTTTCCTTGAAAAAATGAATGAATTTCTCTTTAACTTTCTAACTCAATGACTGTGCTAGATGTATGATTTGAGGATTCTCCACAGTACCCAAGCTAACTAACTGAGTGGGTTCTATCAACACTGAAGATCTTTCCTGAAAAATGATCAAGAAGAACATAAAGAATACCATCCTCAGACACCTTAGAGAGGTTTTCACCTTCAAATACATCTTTTATTTTTACTATTTTGGGATCTGACATGGCCACGGAGTGGTTTTCCACATCAGTTCTCTTTTTATTTTTATTTTTATTTTTAAGACTGAGATGCTTTATATCTTACATGGTCATGTGTCTGCTCATTTCACTAGTGGAAGGGTAAGAGGTTTGAGTAGCATTGAGGTAATAAGATAGTTCAAGGTAATTTTCAAACAATATGAGATTTATAGATTTAGAAGGGTTCCAGTCAATTAACTCAAGATGGACAAGGGTTCAATAGGCTCGAGTGCAAGGAAATCGGTATAGTCCTCATCATTCATGAATGTCTCTGAGAGATCAAGAAATTTCTCCTCCATAGAGATTTTTTCATTCACAAGTTATCCTAGAATAATTAGAGGAGTTTAGAGGACTGTTACACAAACCTAACCAAGAGGTCCTACTCCTAGATCTAATTTTATCTTCCCATTCTAGAATAGACATGCACTCTAGAAATGTACAAATGGGAACCATCTCAATTCTAGACCTTCCCAATTTCCACATAGCTATCGTAGGGTGAGGTCTGATGTACCCATGGTTTTCTTGATTAGCTTGAGTGTTGACTTGATCATAATTAGATTGCCTAGGAGCCATGGGAATGATCTCCATAGGAGGATTACAGGAATCCTCATCATTCAGTTATTTTAAGACCTTGAGCTTTCTCCTCTTTCAAAAAAAAAATTAGTAGCATATTTGTTCACAAAATCTACCTTAACCTCCACTATAGCATTTGATAATGAGTCCCATTCATATTCATTTGAATCTATTTCACTATTATGGTATTGTCTAATGTAGTTAGCTAGGGACATTGTAGGAGGTAGATTCTCATCATCACTTTCTTGTTTCTCAAGAGTTGGTCGTTTCTCAATAGTATCAAGTTTTGTTTGTTCAATAGTGGTATCTTCAATAGGGTATTTTAACCTTATAGTAGTAGAGGCTTGTTTAGTAATAATAGTAGAAGTATTGTCATCAGAAGTAGTGGTGTTATAGTCTAGAATTGGCATGAATTTAGGCATATCCAAGATATGAGAGACATCAACAAGTTTACCCTAATTAGGATGTCTATAATTAGAATCAGTAATGATTTCAGAAATAGTAGTAGAAGTAGTAACATTAGTAGTAGTAGTGATTTATAAGTAGGTTGAGTGGAATCCTCTTGATTATGACCATTTCCCTATAGGCTCATGGATTCCACTTGGTTATGTTTTTTTGGACTTGAGATGGCACATATGGTTCTCCTTGATAGTTCAAATTAGAAGATTGAATGTGAAGAAGCCTCTCATATGATATTGATTTAATTTTAGCTTCTTCTTCTTCTTCTGAGTCCTCATATTCCTTTTCCTTTTCCTAAAGGACCACGACCATCATACCCCATCTTTTTAGCTAAAGTGTACCCAATACCATATTTATCGAGAGAGATCTCTACATGTTTGGCATCATCTTTGGGTTATTCTTCCCTATATAGCCATTGTAATAATGCTTTCTCTTCATTTTCCTTAGCAAGGGAGAATTTAGATTTAATATTAATTCATATTCCTTGATGTATGATAGATGTTGTTGTGACTACATGAGGAAATGAGGGAGATGGTTTTCCATAAAATCTTGGGGAATTTGGAAGAGTGTCCACTCTATATTCTCTCATACCAGTGGATCTGAATATTATTCCTTTCCCATAATTAGATAAAGTGACTTTTCCTTTTTGATATTCTTCTTTAGTGTTTCACCATTCTTTGTTATGAGGAACCATTCTCTCTACTTTTTTGATGAAGTTGAATCAGTTATTAGAATTAGCAAGAATAGTTATCTCAACACCTTTGTGTGAGAACTTTAGGCATTGGCGATATGTAGAAGTCACTTCCTACATTGCATGAATCCATGGCCTTTCATAGAGAATATTGTATGCTAAAGGAAGATCTAAGACTTGAAAAACAATGTCTCTCTCTAGAGGACCAACTCAGATAGGAAGGAAAACCATGCCCTTAAAAGATCTATCCTCTTCATCATAAGCCTTAACATTAATTTTTCTCCTTGGATTAATGGCATGCTCTAAGAACCCAAGATTCTAGATAAGATTAAGTGTACAAATATTCAAACCTGCACCTCCATCTATCAAGACACACCTAAATCCATGTTTGTGGATAAGGACTTCAATATGGAGAGGTAGATATGTTGATGGTCCATAGATATATCATCTTCTTCTGAAAAGGTATTGGTAATGTGGGGATGTAAGATGTCCCACCATGGACTGGAATTTGTCAGTCTCTAAATCCTTAGGCACTCTTTTTTTTAGCAACTCGTGATCAAGGATCTCACAATAGGCAGGGGAAATATTTAAAAATTGAAAGATAGATATATGAGATAAGGTAAATTGAAGATAATCCACAAGACTATAATCATTTGAGGAGGACATAGTTTTCTTAGAAGGATTTTGAATTGAAGTGGAGGGTTTTTTGGTATTAGCAGTAGAATTAAGACCTTGCAAGAAAATTCTCCCCTCGGATTGGGTAAGAGCATTGGAAGACTCAATCCTTTCTTGAGAAGAATATTTCTCTTTTATTTTGATGACATTGATTGACTAGTTGTTTGGCTCAATCATGTAAATGACATTGTCTATATCAGTGTAAGTATAACAACTTTGTTTCCTTGAGATTTACAAGATTCACCTTTTTTATATTTAGGGAATAGTTCTTTGTAGGCATTATGATCAATATTGGTTTGATGTTCATCCACAAAGATGGTCCCATTGTCAATCAAATCCTGGACCAAGTGTTTGATCTTCATTCATTAATTATTTTTGTGTTCCTTATTCCTACGATATTCACAATAGTGGTCATTATTCCACCCCTTAGGCTTGACTTCAGGCTCATAGGGTTTGGAATTGTTAGGAAGAGTGATAATATTGTTTAAAATAAGAGTTTTTAGGGAATCCTCTAATGGATCTCCTAGGGGAGTGAATGTTATTTTAGGTTTGGAAATGCAAGGTTTATCCTTATTCTAATTTGAATCAGATTTAGGATTAGGATGGCAATCATCCTTAGCTTTTGTAGCTTGGATATTGGTGGTAAGGTTGAAGAATTTATCCCTAGGCTTGGATGAGGTTGTGGAAACAATTCCATCATTGACAACATCATTGGTTTTATTCCACTATTTTCTCTTGTCCTTGTTAGAGGATTTATGCTCTTTTTGGAAAGTGATACCACCCTTGTGGACTAGGACATCCTCCACCCTAAAGGATGCATCAAAAATTTTATCAAAAGAGGAATGGATCTAGACTTGTAGAGAATATTTCATTTCAGGAACCAAGGTGTTTAAAAAAATGTCAATCTTTTCCATGTTAGGAATATACCTTGGATATCTAGAAAACATCTTCCTCCATCACTAAAGGAAAGTGACAAAAGGTTCACCCACTCTTTTCTTGGTGTTGCAAAGGTCTAGAATAGTGACTGGGTGTTGTATATTATAGGATTAATGTTGGATGAACTTTTTGACCAGCTCATCAAAGCTCTTGATACCAGGTTCGAGGGATTTGAACCAAGACATATCTTGACCACCAAGGCTTCTAGAAAATAGTATCATGAGGTATGTTTTTTCATGCATGAACTCCATACTAAGGGAAAACAACTCCTTAACATGTCCTTGAGGGTCACCACTACATCATACTTGTCATATTTTGGCATCTCAACTTTGGGTGGAAATGGTGGCATATAGAGGTTCATATCAAAAGGAAAGGGACATATATTCTCAAGAGGATATTTTTTAGATGAAGTCTCATTATATTTCTTAATTTGCATGATTTCCAACTTAAGATCTTGGAATTGTCTAGTTAGGGCCATCATAAGGGACTCTTCCTCTTTCTCAATAAGGTCTTTAATGTCAAATTTGGCAGGTAATTTAACTCCTTGGGATGCAAGATGTCTGAAGTACTTGTCTTTATCTTTCTCTAGGACAACATGTAGGAGTTTTAGGAAGCCTTTGTCCTCTTGGAACTTTAAAAGTTCTTCCTCAGTAACATCATCATCTGAGCCATGGTGGAGTCTATCATTGTCATTATGATCAGCCATATTGGTATGACTAGTGTGATTAATCTTAGGAGTCTCCTCAGCTTGGTCAAACAAGTTGTTTTGGTAGATAGTGGAGTGGAAAGGTCTTCAAAAAAGAGGTTGGAAAGGTTTGTACAAGGCATTATCTAAATATTGGAAAATAGAAGGATTGGGTGTGGTCAGTTGATTATCTCTTTCGGTAGAGGTTTCAAAGTCAAATTTAGGACTCTTATCCATATCTATTTGATACTGACTATGGGTAAAGAATGACATGAAATTATCCAAGTGAACACAAACAAGTTTCAATTTAAGTAACTAGACTCAAGGTCCAAACAATCCAAAGGAATGGATAATCCAAAGGATAGGTTGATAAGACAAGTTGATGGGATACTAATTAAACTTATTTTGAGGTTTGATATGAGGTGTGAGTTCCTTCAAAGACCCACAAAAAATTTTGAACGTATTTTGATAGAAAAGTGTATCAAGCATGAATTAAGAAACTCTTATATCCACAAGGTAATTGGTCCACTGCATTGCTCCAAGAAGCCAATTAGGGATGTGGAGGAATGAAATTCAATAGTAGGATGAGAAAAAAATAGCTTAAGACCAATTTTGGAGTCAAATTAGATAGTGTCAATCACAACTTAGGATGCAAGACTAAACCAAGAGCTAGACAATAAAAGTCCAAGAGGGAAACTACAAAAGCTAAAGAGGGTATAGGGAACCTATGGTAAGATTAGGGAAAGTATGAAATTCAAATTCCTCTTTTAGGATCCTCTTAGTGTGATTAGGATTTTCTTACGAACAAATAGGATCAAATAGTGTCCAATTAGGAAAGCTTGGAAAATAATAGGAGTGTTTAGGAACCCTTGGAAGTAGAAATTGGATATTGCACCTATCAAGTTGGTAAGGATGTGTTTCATTATTGCAAGAATTGTGACCAAAAAAAATTTCTTAAAATAATCCACCAAGGGACAAAGAAACCTTAGGGAGACAAGAACATGTGAATTCCTAGTTTCAAAGGTATATGCAATAACACTTGTGTATGTCCAAAATATTTATGCTGGTTTCAACACAATCAAAGACACATCAAACACACTCTACCTAAGGTCAAAAAGGGAAGTGTTCCAACATTTTACCACAAATTGATGCTCTTAGCCCCATAATTAAGTGGTTGAATGACCTTTCCTAGGACTATGCAATTTATGGATCAATTGGAAGAGATCAATACCGACAACAGATGATTTTCCACATTGTCACATTCAAGCCTTAGCATCCAAGGGAGCACATATGGTGAGTAATATTGGGGTGAATCGGGTAGTCCACTTAGATCAATCCTTGCACAAAGGAATTCACATGGATAAAATTGTTGGCCTCTAAATCCTAAGGTGTCTATACTAAGGGTCTTCGTTCATGACTACCCCTTGTAGTTTCAAAGTGGAATTGAGTCTTATAGCCCTACAAACACCCAAAAATGTATAGTCTTGCAAGAAAGATTAAGACCTCTCAGCCCTATACAAGTTGGATGTACCCACCTTATAGTCATGAAAATAATATTGAGACCAAGATGGCCCTACAAGAACCTATTTTATCATCATAAAATGGAAGAACTTCCATTTAGGACTAGTTTAGCCCTCTGAGTAAATGGTTTTGGGGTCATGTCAAATGCCTTGAATGGGTCGTTGATTTGGATTTGGCTTTTTTCCCCTATCCTTCCCTATTCTCCTCTTCTTTTCTACCTAATTTTGGCATCCTTCTCTGTGAATTTGAGGTTCTTGACCTTTTGGGTCAAGGTCAACCTTGACCCTGACCATGGGTCCAAATTTCAAATTTTGAAGGCTTCCAGATGTTGGGTTTCAAAAATATTTATTTCCTGCTTTCGGGTTGGCTGTTTCGGGCTTCAAAATGGTAAAATCTTAAATTATATTTAATTTAGGTCCACTTATAAAGGTATATGCCTTAATGGGAATTTACTTCTCCTATGTCAGCCTCTCTAGAAGTTTGTACCCTAGACTAGTATATATGGAGGCCTTCTCCTCTCATTTCAATCCAACGAATTCAAGAAATCAATCATCTATCAAGTGAGCATTCAAGGATTCAAGCCTTCAATCATTCAAGATTCAATTCATCAAGGAGATCCATTAGTATCCATTGAAGGATTCAAGCTCTATGGAGCCCTCTTGTTAAAGATTTCTCCATCCACATACATTCAAGCTTCTTCATATTCCAAGATTAATTCAATATTGGTGTTGAAGATCTAAAGATAATTGATTTGAGACATCCTATATCCTATTCTACATTCATTTGGAGCATCCATACTTGTAGATTCAAGGATTTGAATCCTCCACAAGGGTTTCAACACAAGCAAGGTGAATTGTTCTATTTATTTTGTTTATTACTGCAATTTCAATTCTACTTCAAGGTTAATTCCTAAACTAGGGTTTGACTAAGGAAAACCCCTCATCCAAAAAAAAACCTCTTTTTCTTGTAGGTACAAGTGTGGAACAACAAATTACAGAGTAGATTCAGATACCCTTTTCGATAAAATTTCAGGATCTGTGAACAGAATTTCCATCAGAGCAGCACAGGTTAAGGTTGACATAAAGGGGTCAAGGTCAACCTTCATTTGGGTCAAGGTCGACCTAGACCTAAAAAGAAAAAGATTAATGGGTTTTGTAGATCTCATAGTTTTAGTTCTAAAACCTAAAAATCAATAGTTTTTTAGACCGTTTGACAAGGTTTTCAATAGATTCTTTTTCAGAGGTAAGTACTTTTTATTTCTTCATTTCATTATTAGTCTTCTGGATTTAGTTTTCAAATATTCTCAATTGCTCTTTCCTAAACCCTCTCTTTCTAGAGGTGAGGGAGAAGTTAACCCAAGCCATTTATCTCCTTTGTATAGATCACCAATTGACACTTACCTTTGTGTTAATCAAGTCTCATTGGAGGATGAATATTGGTATTCTTCCTCTCATTTGTATAGAGTGTGGATCCATTTTTCACACTATACATTTTGGTGAACCCGACAAGCTTTCCCCCTATCTTTTGTGGAATTAGATGCCCTATTATGTTTTTGGTGTTCAATTTCCTTTTCAAGCTTATAAATTCCATTTGAATGCATTTGGATATATCTAGATCTATTTTCTATGCATTTATTTATTCATTATCATGTTGCACAAGTTTCAAGTTTTTTCGTACTTTATTGATAAGGATGATAATCCTCCTATTTGGGATGAACCTTTGGATTTGGATGTTGATTACTCTATTCCTCATGAAACCATTGTGGATGATTCTACTTTTTGGGATGAACCCTTGGATAAAGATATTCATTTATCCCCTCCTCATGAAGAAGCTTTGATACAAGAGTGTGATTTATTAATGGATGACATATTAATACATGATGGTGACTCTTTTTCTAAAACACACTCCCCTTATGCAGAAATTTTAGTGAAAGAAGATGACATTATAGATATTTTACCTCCATTTGGGATTCCTTTTAGTGATAAGGCATTAGCAGAGAATGATATGATTTTCCTTAATGCTCTCCCTCTTAGTGATGATCTTATGGAGAATCAATATCCTACCTCATCTCCTCCTAGGGTATCTTCTTTGCTTCCATCATGTGAATCTATTTGTAGTGTTGATATAACTAACATGGTTTATCCACAACCCTTGTTGACTATCAAAGGTTGTCCTCACATTACTATCAAAGGTAAACCTATGGAGTCTTTAGAGTCTTTCAATGATCAAGATTCGATAGCTCACACCTATCATACAAGGAATAACCCTCAAACAAATTTGGTGGCCTCTACTTCTTTGCCACCTTCTCAACCCATTCTTCCTCCTCCACTTCGTCTTCCTAGATAGGAGTATAATTTGATAAACCAATTGCCTAATACCCCTGCCAAGATTTCTTTATGAGAGCTTCTTCAAACTTCACCTACTTGTTAGAAATCTATTGGGGAAATGTGATACTGAGAGGGGGGGGTGAATCAGATATCACTAGTTTATCCATTTTATCATAAATGAAAAGTTGCATAGCATTAACATAAACTTCAACAATGTAGAGGATCTAATAAGCTAAATATCACTACAACAATACACATAACATCATGATTTTAGTTACCTAGAAACCCTTGAAAGTTAAAACTGGGGTGGGGATGACACCCACAAATCTTCAATACTGCAATATAAATTTTTCCTGTTAGGGCTACAAATTTGATCACAAAATATGATCTACCCTGTGAGGGGTCTGTCCTATTAAGAGATTTAAGATTTATACAATATACCTTGCAAAAGGATTTAAGACTTACAACTAAGTAAGAACTCGATTAAGAGATTTACTAAGGTCTTTTAAAACTAATCTATTAAAAGATTTAACCTAATACACATGTTAAAATGTCTCAGTACCTAATCCTTTGGTCTGCACTGTGATGCTGATTATATATCTTCTCCTTCTCGTATATATTTGATCTCATCTATCAAGTATATCTTAGTTCTGCTCTTCATTTCTTAGCTTTGTTCAACTCAGTCACTGAAATCCATCAGAATATTTCAGTGATCTAAATATATTCTCTCTATTCTTCTTCCCTCCTCTCATACTACATTTTAGGGTTCAGATCTCATCTTATATCGACAATTAACTTCCTCCAAGATTTAAGATCTATGATCTAGATTATCTCATTTTTCTACTTAACCTTTCCCTAATTCTGATTGGTTCCATGTCATATATAGGGATCAATGATTACAAAATAGGATCATAATTACCTTCTTGATTTCCTCAATAAACAGTAAAAAAAAAATATATGTTGGCCAAAATAGTTTACCTAAGTGTTTGTGCCATAAAAAACACATATGTCAATTCTTGCTTGCTCGACACTAGATGTCTCTGGCACTCGGCATTCACTATTCTTTATACTCTAATGCTTGGCATTGTCTTCTTTACATAACTTGGAAAAAATTGACTCAGCTAATACAAAAGTGCTTGGTGACCACTGTTTTACTCGGTAGTGACTACTGCTCGGTAAATGTACATTATACATGACTCAGCCTATATATGATGACTCGGTCGTAGTGATGACTGACCAACATTGCCTAGAAAATTACTAAGTGTAAGACACTAATAGATAACAAAATGTTAGGGATCAACACTACCTACCATGAAGCCTTGCAAAAATATCTAGCAACTCTTCCCACTCCACCTCCTAATCAAGAGAACATCAATGCCTTCTTATAGTGCATGCATGCTACCCCGGGTCCTCCTGAAATTGTATTTACTCAAAAGGATTTACCTTCTAAAGAAGTTAAGAATCAATATGATGCTCTTATGGTTTTTATTATTATCAATAAGAGTATCATTCATAGGACCTTGATTGATAATGGATTTGGGCTTAATTTTTGTAGCATGGACATGCTCAAAGCGATTAAAGTTGATCTTTCAACTATTCAACCTGACAATGTTCCTATATGTGGCTTTGATAACATTGATAAGAACACTTTGGGCATCATTACCTTACCTATCAAAGTAGGTCTGGTCATCTCAAATACTCCTTTTCATGTTATGCTTGGACTTCTTAATTATAACCTCCTTTTGGGTAGACCTTGGTTGCATGAGATGCATGTTGTTCCTTCCACCCTTAACCATAAAGTCAAGTTTATTCATAACAACATAATGTATACACTTCATGTTATGCTTGGACTTCATAATTATAACCTCCTTTTCATGTTATGCTTGGACTTCTTAATTATAACCTCCTTTTGGGTAGACCTTGGTTGCATGAGATGCATGTTGTTCCTTCCACCCTTAACCATAAAGTCAAGTTTATTCATAACAACATAATGTATACACTTCATGCAGATGATGCACCAAATCATTATTTGATTATTCAAACCCACCCTACTCCTATTCCTAATAGTAATCCTTCTTCTTCTAATACTCTTCCTGGTGATGATTGGGGAACCTTGGATTTTAATCCTACCTTTATTGGAGAGTATAAGGTTTTTGATCTTGATTTTATGAAGCAACAAAGAGAGTTTGAACAATGTGATTTTGCTTTTGCTTCTAATGCCCTTCGTAATAACTTTGTTGTTGCTTCTACCCACTATGAATTTTTCAAACCTACTAATGATGACATAGTGACTACTCAAGTTCCATTGACTACTTCTGATATAGTTTCTTGTTATCATCCTGGTTATCATTTCCTAGTTAAACAAAGATTCAATGGTCAAGGATGTGGTAAGCATAAATAGAGAATTCAAATGCCCTTACAGAATGGGGGGCATGAGCATTCTCATGGATTAGGATTTAATCCTCAATAACAAATCAATGTTAACATCTCAAATAACACTTCAAAAAATGATGAACCTATGAAGGGATTTGACCAAGAAGTTCTTTTTCCTAAACTCCTTTGTGCTAAGATGATTACTAGACCTAAACAAAAAAAGAAACATAGTCCACACTTGAAGACTCTTCCTTTTTTTTTATATCATAGATTTTATGATCACTCTACTAATGAATGTCAAGCTTCATATTTTAAGATTAGGAAGCTCATTGATAGTAAGGTTATTTATATATCATGTGGAAATGAGTTGTATTTCAATCCTATTTTCTCTAAATAATATTTATGTTCCTATTATGGAGCTCCACATTATGTAAATGATGTTAGCCTAATCCTTGCGGTCTCGATGTCTTGTATAGTGTTGTGAGTGATATAATAGGTCCCCTTCAATCCTTGCTCCTACGCTTGGGGGGAAAGGATGCCATCTCCTTCTTTTCTATCTTTCTAGGATCCACTTTTCCCTTAGTTAAGCAGTATCTATCTATTATGTGATATCCAATCATACATGAAAATTTTGATTTGCATTGAGGATCTATGTCCTTGATCATAACCTATTTCATTGTTTGACATTGGTTTTCCATGATTGATAAATCTCTCACCTTGAAAAATGAATAGTGTGCTATCCCTCACAAGGGTTACTTTTTCCCATCTTGCATGATATATCTTTGCATTCATCCCTTCCATGGCCTCATAGGAGCTATGACCTTGGCTTGGACTGGGTGTTGTCTATGGATATTGTCTTGATGTTGAAGAAGGATTTATCCTTGTTCTTTTCTTTCCTTAACATATCAAATAGTATGTATTTTTCCATCTTAAGGAGGGGGGCATATATATGGCCTCCCTCCTTCTATAATATGAATTTTTGTTCTAACCTTTTGTTTTGCAGAATGCTAAATCCTTGGAACGTAACGTGCATAAGTTGCTAAATTCTAAAGAAATACGTATTTTACAAATGTATTCTATGGTGATATGAGGATATGGATCCATGGGTACCTCATAAAATCCATTAGAAGATGCACTACATACATGCACAAAGCTACCAGAAGGTGCACAACTTTATGGGGTGACTATCAAGTGCTTTCTTTGTGGGCCATCCTATCCTTTTTGTGGTTCAAAATGAGAAACACACATCTTACTGGGTGAGCTAGCCACTCCTCTCTCTTCTTTTCTCTCTCTTGTTATGCTTTTGGATCTAACAAGGACTCAAGTTCCTTGGGAACTTGATGGATTCCTTGTATCCTTAATCATAATAGGGATTTTTTTCTTCTTTTGTTCTTGATCTCCTTTACCAAGAGTTTTCATCGAGTCCATACTCTTGCTAAAGTGGGGGCTAAATGTATCATCACAAAATGGAAGCTCTTCCACTTAGGACTCATTTAGCCCTTCGAGTAAGTGGTTTTGGGGTCATGTCAAACACCTTGAATGGGTTTTTGACTTGGATCTGGATTTTTTCCCCTGTCCTGCCGTAGTTTCCACTTCTTTTCTACCTAATTTTGGCATCCTTCTTTGTGAATTTGAGGTTCTTGACCTCAGGGTCAAGGTTGACCTTTTAGGTCAAGGTCAACCTCAACCCTAACCCTAGGTCTAAATTTCAAATTCTGAAGGATTTCAGATGTCAGATTTCGAAAAGATTTATTTTTCACTTCTGGGTCGGCTGTTTCAGGCTTTGAAATGCTAAACTCTTAAATTATATTTAATTTAGGTCCACTTCTAAGGGTATAGGCTTAATGGGAATTTATTTCTCCTATGTCATCCTCTCTAGAAGTTTGTGCCCTAGACTAGTATATAAGGAGGCTTTCTCCTCTCATTTCAATCCAAGGAATTCAAGTGATCAATCATCTATCAAGTGAGTCTTCAAGCATTCAAGTATTGAAGCCTTCAAGCATTCAAGATTAAATTCATCAAGGAGATCCATTAGTAGCCATTGAAAGATTCAAGCTCTATGGAGCCCTCTTGTTGAAGATTTCTCCATCCACATCCATTCAAGCTTCTTCCTATTCCAAGATCCATTCAAGATTGGTTTTGAAGATATAAAGAAAATTGATCTGAGACATCCTATATCCTATTCTACATTCATTTGGAGCATCCATACTTGTGGATTCAAGGATCTGAATCCTCCACAAGGGTTTCAACACAAGCAAGGTGAATTGTTCTATTTACTTTGTTTATTACTAAAATTTCAATTCTACTTCAAGGTTAATTCCTAAACTAGGGTTTGACTAAGGAAAACCCCTCATCCAAATAAACAAAACCTCTTTTTCTTGTAGGTATAGGTGTGGAACAATGAATTATAGAGCGGATTCGAATACTCTTTTGGAAAACTTTTGGGATCTACGAACATAATTTTCATCAGAGCAATGCAAGTCAAGGTTGACATAAAGGGTCAAGGTCGACCTAGACCTAGAAAGAAAAAGATTTTTGGGTTTTGTAGATCTCATAGTTTTGATTTTATCAGTGAAAATCAACAGTTTTTGAGACCGTTTGACAAGGTTTCCAACAAATTCTTTTTCAAAGGTAAGTAATTTTAATTTCTTCATTTCAATATTAGTCTTCTAGATTTACTTTTCAAATATTCTCAATTTCTCTTTCCTAAATCCTCTCTTTCTAGAGGTGAGGGAGAAGTTAACCCAAGCCATTTATCTCCTTTGTATAGATCATGAATTGACACTTACCTTTGTGTTAATTGGGTCTCATTGGAGGATAAATCTTGGTATTCTTCCTCTCATTTGTATAGTGTGGATCCATTTTTCACACTATACACCTATAAGAGTGTAGTCTTTCTTAGAAAGATTGAGGCAACTAGGCCCTACACATGAAGAAGCATTGGAAGTAGATAATACCCAAGTCTTCCCTATCTTTGGATTAAAGTAAGATTTTGATTATAGTGGGGTGGAGTAGCCGGTTTCTCTTATTCCCCACTTGGGTCGTTCCCAAAATATTTCTCTTGGAATGCTTTCTAAAGGTAAAACAAAATTTTAAAAAAATGAATAACCAAGAAAGGTCTAGATTTCTAATTTTCATTGAAGGAAAAGAGCATACTCTCCTACTTCAATAGCTTCTCCCAAACACATAAAACACACATTAATTAACCAAGATCCCTTTCTAATGATCAAATGAAGTAGGACTAGATTTATTATTTTCCCTTAAAGGGGAAAGAGCATACTCTCTTACTACCCAATTAGAGCACAAGAAATGAACCTTCCTAATTAGACTATGTGCCTAAGAAATAATAACTAACCAAGACACAATGTTTATTTTTATCTCCAAGATAACCTATAAAACCAAAATCTTAGTAGTTTAAATAATTTTAAGTCTTTTTTCAAGTGTCCTACAAAATAATGTGTTAGTATTTTAATGGATTTGTCTTCATCAAACATCCTGCAATCACAAACTCAAATCAAGCATGTGAAATCATGAAAAAGATGATAATGCCAACATTAAAAAGTAGATTTCACATGAAATTTAGACTCATAATAGGACCTATTTCCCCAAAATTAAAGTGATATTATGGTATATTAGACTATTTACAAACAAAAATGCAAGGACTTCATGAAAATCACAAATTAATTTTTTTTTGTTTTTTTGTTTTTTCGCTTTTGGCCTAGTCAACAAGAAATGATTTTTTCCTATAATTTGGGCCCCAAAATTAGAAATGAAAAGAAGATACCCCTACTAAAATATAATAGCTTTCCAAAAATGTAAAAAATTTAGCAATATTCCCTTATTTGTGCCTTAGAGACCTAATTTTTGAAAACATACTAGTTTTCAAAGATCAAATTTTTGAACTCTTATATTTCATCTAGATTTTTAAAAAAAAGAACCTACAGCCTGTATAATTCTTAGACCTTTTAAAAACTGTAATTTTTTTTGAAAAATTCTTTGATTTGCAACCATAAATGAATTTTTATGGAAAATAATTAAAAATTTTTATAAATCACAAAAAAATATAATTTTTAGACAGAGATACGTCTGAGCCTTCCCTGACCTATAGTAAAAAAATTCAAACCAAAAATCCAATCCATTTGTGAGATATTGACGCAGTCAAGGATGGTGGATCTAATTAAGGAAAGTCCAACCTTGCAGCCAATTACCAACATAGCGGAATAACACAACACAAGAAAAATGTTTCAACTCAATTTCCATTAACATGCCTGGCTGTAAGGCCTTCCAGGTTAGGGCCAATTACAATCTGAAACAAAATTGCAAGATCAACAGATCTAATATAACTCTAGATAGTCCAGTTCTGAAATAGATCAACAACTGATGGAAACCCTAAGGCAAATCTGAACTTGTGCTCACAAGTCACCAAGCAATCTCCTTGTCTCCAAGAATACAAACCACTAGCTCTTCTAATACAAACTATCAGAAAACAATCCGATCTACAAGATGTCATAGGATCCAAGATCTTTTCCACAAATTCCATAATCTGGTTCTTCTAAAAAAGAAAAAAACTCCCCCCTTAACAACTACCTAAACACTCCTTAAATAATAATCTTCAGCCACAAATCGACTGGAAGAAACAATAAACTCCTAAGCCAAGTTGGATTCTAGTACAAACAAATATTAAATGCAATACAAGTTGGCTTTCAAATAGCCTTACAATTATTTAATTCTCCATGTCGGCCTCTAGATCTACATAGGAGAATGCAACAAAATCTAAAAATAATAAATGTACCAAGTCGGCTAACCAAATCACTAAGAACCCCAGTCGGTAACCAGAACTACCTAGCACCAGAGAAACAATTGATCCAAGTAGGCATGATTGAGAAATCACATTGACCGTGCACCATGAGAATCACTGAGTACAAGTTCTACCAAGCACCAGAGGTTTCACCAAGTTCCTTCAACGATCGAGCTTCCTTCAATAACCAAGACCATCGGTTAAAGCTACAATCAAGTACCACAGAACCAAAACAACACACCTCCATGTAGATTCACCAAGTAGCCTAGAATGCCCTTGCATTAGACACCCCAGGTTTGACAAGATGTTCATATGTGAGAAGAACATCTTTTGAGATTCAACACAAAAACCCCGAACTAGTTCTTCACATACAAGTCCTCCAACTTTCCACTTTGCATACTCTTCCACTTCAGTTCCCTTTGTCTCTTCAAGTCTTTTCTTGATAACACACAAGCTTTTTCTCCATACTCATCATCCATACCTTTAGGATTCACCAACTCAACTTGGCTACCAATACTTAGACTCCTCATACCGAGTGTTGTATCTAGAAAAGGCATCAGGGAAAACTTCCTGTCATCCTTCTCAACAGTAAACACATTCTTCACACAATCATACATAGCTCTGTAGCCATATTGCCAAGGTCTACCGAGCAATATATGATGACTATTCATCTTCACAATATCACATAACACAAGATCCTTATACTGGCCAATCTGAATATCAACAAAGCATTGTTCTCTTACTTCCAGAGCATGAACATTTTGCAACCAGCCAATCCTATAAGGACAAGGATGCTTCATTCTTTCCAAACCAAGTTTTTGAACCATGTCCTCAGTAACAAGGTTATCAGTACTACCACTGTCAACAATCACATCACAAAGTTTACCTCTAGACTTGCACCAAGTCCTGAACAAGTTACTCCTCTGACAAGGTTCCTCCTTTGTACCGAGCAATGTTCACAAAACCAACAAGTTCTTAGATTTAGGTTCATTCTCAACATTTTCATTCACCACAGCAACTTTTCGGTCACCAAGCTTCTTCTGTGTACACTCAAAAGAATGGTGTCCTTTTTCACCACAATTATAGAAAGTACCCTTAAAGATAACTCTACCTATCTTCTTCTTTTGTTCTATAGGTTTTTGTTCATCTTCTACAACCGGTTTATCCTTCACTGAGTGATCAATATTTTCCTTTCCTCAGGGATTACTATGTTGTTTCCTCTTCAACTTATCTTCTACCTTTAGAGCATACTGATAAGCATCTTCAACCAAATCAATCTTCAGCATACTAAGCTCATCCTGAATATTGAATCTCAAGCCATTCACATACTGAGATACCTTCTCCTTACCAAGTTCTTTGTGTCCAGACCGAATAGTAAGTTTGTAGAAATCCTCTTTATAATCTTCAATAGTCAAATCCTTCTATTTCATATTCTACAATTTCTTAAACAATTCAAGCTCATAGTCAGTAGGTATGAACTTAGCTTTCAATTTAGTCACCATCAACCTCCACCGATTGATCTTCATTTCACCTTCATCTTCTCTATCTCTTTGTAATTCTTTCCACCAAAGAGTAGCATGTCCTTTTAACTTAGTATGTGCCAATCTCACCCGAAGAGGATCTTCAATTTCTTCCAGCTCAAAGAAATATTCTAATTCACCAATCCAATCAATCAATTTCTTGGGTTTCAAGGTACCAGAGAAAGTAGAAACTTCCATTTGGTAACTATTACTTAACCGATCTCCAAATCTATGCAACTGACCAATTCTGTCTTCACTAGATCTATCTCTTTGGTCATCACCACTAGATCTAGTATCTTTAAAGTCTTCAACAGCTTCCTCATAACCATCCTTAGTACCAACATTCTGAGGTACACCAGTCATAGCTCTCATGATCTTAGTGACCATGTCATTTTTCATCAACTCCATCTCAGATCTAAAATCATATTTCACCTTCTCTATAATCCTAGATTCCATAGTATCACAAAGATCCATAATCACCCTAGGGTCCAATCTTCTAGGAGGCATCCTTAAAGATAAGAAAACCCTCTACAACAAAACCCTACACTGACCACCTTATGACAACCTCCAAGTTGTATGCAAGTCAGATCAGCCTGCCACCTTTCATGAACAACTAGACTAGGATTTCACAAGTTCAATGTGATGGATCTACAACTCAAATCATACGATCTCTTCGCCAACAAGGTCAATTTTGCAAGATCAGCCTTGCTAGGTCAACTTTCTCTCAACAAGATCAACTCAACTCTGATACCACCTGATGTAGTCAAGGATGGTGGATCCAATTAAGGACAATCTAAACTTGCAACCAATTACCAACATAGCAGAATAAAATAACACAAGAAAAAGGTTTCAACTCAATTTCCATTAACATGCCTGGTTGTAAGGCCTTTCAGGTTAGGGCCAATTATAATTAGAAATAGTTCTACAAGATCAATAGATCCAATATAACTCTAGTTAGCCCAGTTCTAAAATAGATCAAAAATTGATGGAAACCATAAGGCAAATCTGAACTTGTGCTCACAAGCCACCAAGAAATCTCCTTGTCTCCAAGTATACATACCACTAGCTCTTCTAATAAAAACTATCAGAAGTCAATTTGATCTACAAGATCTCACAGGATCCAAGAACTTTTCCATAACATCCCTAATCTGGTTCTTCCAAAAAACAAAAAAAAACTCCCCCCTTAACAACTACCTAAACACTCCTTAAATAATAATCTTTAGCCACAAGTCAGTTGGAAGAAACAATTAATTCCTAAGCCAAGTCACCTTCTACAACAAACAAATATTAAATGCAATACAAGTCGGCTCTCAAATAGCCTTACAATTATTTAATTCTCAATGTCAGCCTCTAGATCTACATAGGAGAATGCAACAAAAGCTACAAACATTAAATGCACCAAGTCAGCCAACCAAATCACCAAGAACCCCAGTCGGTAACTAGAACTACCAAGCGACAGAGAAACAACTGAGCTAGCTAGGCATGATCGAGCAAGCATGTCGACTGAGCACCATGAGCATCACCAAGTACAAGTTCTTCCAAGTGCCAAAGGTTTCACCGAATTCCTTCAGTGACCAATCTTCCTTCAATAACCAAGATCGTCGGTTAAAGCTACAACCAAGTACCACATAACCAAAAGAACACACCTCCATTCAGATTCACCAAGTACCATAGAATGCCCCTGCATCATATATGATCAAATATTTCAAAACTATAGGATTTTGTCTTAAACTCAACCAACACAAGGGTTAGACTTAAAAAACTTGAATAAAATAGCCATGCAAGGTTATAAAATCTTAAAAGTGCAAATAAAATGAAGGAAAACCATATACATGAACCCCACAGTGGGTGCCAAAGATGTGTGTGATAAAAATGTGATGCTTTAGACCTACAAATCACACACTTCAATAAACCATTACAATAAACATTCCTAATCTAGTAAGAACATAAAATAAATAAAGAAATATTTGAAATTGGCTTATTGCTTCCTATTTGAAGTGATTTTAGTTCTATATTTTGCTCATCAAGTTGAGACAATAGAACTAGTGACTAGACAACCTCAAAATGGAAGATTCACAAGATTATCCCAATCTGGTTTGAGTTGCAAGATGAAATGTAAATTAAATTAGGAGGATTGCAAAGCTATGAAATGCAAGATTAAACTAAGAATGATAATGCAAAGTAAGCTATAGAAATGAACTAGATTAAGAAAATGCAACAAAAATATATGATGTAATGCAAGATTAACAACTATAAAATGAAAGAACTAAGCTAGAATGGATGTAAAGAAACTAATATTCTATAGTGAAAATGCAAGAAACTATGCTATGATAAACAATGAAATAAAGTAAACTAGATTGCTAAGAATGCTTAAGAATGTGAAAAAGTTCTCTATAATGCTGAATAGCTTGGAAAATGGAGCTTTGACAATGCATCTAACATTCCTCACTATTCATTTGTATGCTTGAGTTGGAATTGAATAAGTAATGTAAATATGGAAATGCTTGAAATAAGATAAGATAAGATACATACCTCATAATGGAATTAATCTAGAAATACCTATTTTCTGATGCCTGTGTACAATCTCAAAAAATTTTGCAACTAGATTCAGGACCAGAAAACTGCAACAAAGAAAACCCCAAAAAAATTTGTCTTTTTGGAAGTAGGTTGACTTTGACCCAGATAGCGGGGCAAGGTCTTACCTTGGGGCACAATCCTACCCCCCACTGAAGGTCATCCTTGACCCAAAACAACTCCGACAAAAATTTTGTTTGCAGATCTCAGAAGTTCACTGAAAAGGGTACTCAGATCTGCACTTCAATTCTTGAAACATCGACTATAGATATCTAAAAATGGTATTTTGGGGTTGCTATATAGGGTTTTGTCTTAGTCAAACCCTCATTTTGGTGATCACCACCTCCATGAATAGCCATTTTTAATGGCATGTGTGTGTGTATTGAATGTGTAATGCCAAGATCTAATCCTCTAGATTGAAACCCTAGCATGAATATGTATGAGAAATAAATGCATAGATTTGAATAAGATAAGAAAGCATACCAAGACCCCAAGGCTAAAGTACTTCTACCAAAATCATAATCCATAATTTCTACCCCATGATTGTATCTTTGAATGCTTGAATATTGATAATGATGGATCAAGGAAGAAAGGATCTCTCTTGCTCCAAATAGATGTTCACAATGGTGTGTTCACAAAAATGCTTGATATCAACAATGGCTTAATCTTCTATATCATCTGATTGCAATCTTGCATCTTCACTTCACCATCACTTGCTTGCTTGAAATCAATTGTGCTTTCACTTGATAACTTGTGTCTTGTTTCCACTTGATGGATACTTGATCATGAAATTTCTTGGTGAAAATGAAGGCAAATGAGAGTCTTTATATAGAGGTTTCAAGGTGAGGCTCCTATAGTGATGTGAGAACCCATAATTCAAATTTCACCTTGAATTATGGTCCAATCACAATAACCAACTGAGGGAAAAGAATTAAATGAATTTCAAATTAAAACTCTTTTGCACTCGGATCTGAAAGCCCGACATTGATTTCAGGGCCCTCCGGGACCAAATTTGAAAATGGGGGATCAAATACCAAAGGAGGTCAAGGACTACCTCATCTCTAACCTAGGTCATGGATGACCTAGTCTCTAACCTAGGTCAGGGAAGACCTAGACTTTGACCTAGGTCAGGTTGTACCTCATCCTTAACCCAGGGGTCCAAATCTAGCCAGAATGAGAAATAGGAGGTCCCATGGATGCCCAGAGACCTAAAAATGATGTTAGAATAGGGCATAGTGCTGGGGAGATGCACATAATCCTATGATGAATATGATGAAGGCTAGGAGGACCTATTCCTAAGTCCTACCTAGAAAATAGATCCATAGAGGAGGAAAATTAAGGAGAATCCTCAGGATCCTAACCCTAATTTCACCTAGAATGAAGGAATCAAGTGCAGAATGTTAGAATAACTGAGAGGGGGTGAATCAGTTATCCACTGTCCCGAATACAAAATGTATATCCAAAAACAATTTAAATAAATTTTTGCAGCTCAATAACATATAATAGTAAATTGTCTGTGCTTTTATCAATTACCAATTAATAACCTGAAGTAACTACCAATCAAATCTAATATGCAATATGTAAAGTATGACATCCAACAATCATCAAAATCAACACATAACAAAAGAGATTTAACGTGGAAACCCTATGAAGGGGAAAACCACCTGGGACCGACAACCCAAAAATTGTTCACTCTTCTAAAGTGAGGTCAGTGAAGACCCAACCCTGTTAAAGGTTACAAAACACACTGTAAGATGTGACCTTGTTAGAGGATTTAACAATAACTATTATCATCCAACCAACATTCACTATGGGGTTGACAGGATAACAAATGTGCATTCTATGAATGACATTAGAAGACTTTCAAGTCCACTCGGTTAAGAGATTTATCTTATTACAATGGTTAAACTGTAATAGCAATTGATCTTAATACAATACAACTTCTATTGCAGATGTTCAGATCTATTCTTAAGCTCATAAAAATCCTCTAATCAATATTTCTATTCAATTCATCAACATTCAGTAACTTACTATCCCTTGGTAGAAACTCTCTAACACTCGGTAAACTCTGCAGTTCGGTTCTCCTTAACCTTTTTGATCAGGCATGAATGAAGCTTGTTCATGTGATATCTTTGTAGTATTCTTTCCTCCGGCATAAGTTTCATAATGAAACCCTAGTCTCTTAAATAGACAAGTAAACCATTTTCCTTTCATCCATTGGATTTTTGTCTCTTAATCTCCTTCACTAATTTTGTCACTTAAACCTTCATCAGCTAATGTGTCAGTAACACGTTTCAAATCTGTCATTTAGATATTCCTTGAATTTTTCTAGTTGTCAATCTTATAAAAAACTTTATCTATCCACCCCAATCACAAGGTACTTTCCAGCTCATCAACTTATGTTGGCTAAACTAATCATTTGGTTATTTTGTTCATTCTTGGTTAACAAAGAAATGCGTCAGTGAACACAAGCTCGGTTTATACTATGCTCGATATACACTACACTGCTCGGTGTATACTACAATGCTTCATTAACCGACAACACTACTTTGTAAAAATTTTCTCCCAACTTCATAACAGATTAATGGAACATAATCAAGTCAACAATATGAAGTCATAGACTCATCAATAAGTTACCAAGAGTATTCCTTATCCTCATCTGTCATATCCATCTTCCTCTATGTAGATATCTTGGTTCTTCATCTTTCCCTTCTCTTCTATAGATGTGTTAGATGTTTGCAACTCCATGATAAATACTATCAAAACTAGTTGACATCAATGACAACATAAAAATGATTCAATTATCTTACATAACAGTTCAGTACTTGGTGATCTCTAATCACTTGAAGTTCTTCAATCAACTTCTCAATTAGTTGTAGTTCATCATAGAATGCATCCTAAATGTAAGTATATCATGATAAATGGACTAAAAGATGGTTCTAAACCTATCAATATAGAAGTGCTTTCATTTTAAGATGATACATTTATCCCCCACTTTAGCTTAGATATGACACTACGTGAATATGCAAGCTAAAGTAAGAAAACATCATAGTAAATAAAAAGGATATAGCCAAGTCTTGATGTAGAGATCCTATAGAAAATTGTTAGAACCTACAACACAAAAAGTTAATGAAACTCCATAAATCACCTAGAGATTACTATATGATAATTTGAGAAGTGCATAAAGCCCCTTATGCCCCCCCTATTTCAGCTTTCTACTTCTGAAGGGTGAAACGGGGTGATAAGAAAAACTCTATACACTGGATATGCATCTTGTTGAAAAGTTATTTCCTAAACCAATTAGAAGGATTCCTACCCTTCCTAAACTAATTCAAGGAGTTAGGTGTCTGAATCACGATTCCAATGCCACTCGTGACACTAAAAATGGAGTTACTAAACTCAAGTTATGATGAAAAGAGTGGATGTCTATCTAAATGCATAAGAAGGGAAATCTAAGTTTACCATGAGTAAACCCTAATAAAACCCTAATTTTAACTATAAATAAGGAAAAGGAAGACATACTTACTCATTCTTACCATTTTTAGATTCAAAAAGAGGAAGCAGGATGCCAAGGAGAGAAGAACTTCAAGCGACACACATGAAGCTTCTAAGATAGAGCCTAGCTACTGAACAGTCCCTTTGTGAGGTGAGTTTGTTGTTGTTTGTTCCTGTACTTTCCAAATTCCTCATTTATGTAGGCAAGGTCGACCCTGACCTAGCTATGTCAACCTTGACCCAAGAAGGTTGACATTGACTGGAAGGTCTCCACCTATTCTGGGATGAGGTCATCCTTGACTCAACAAGGTTGACCCTGACCTAGGAAGGTCAACCCTGACCTAACTAAGGTCGACCTTGACCTAGTCAAGTTAGATTTGTAGATTTGATGATTTAGATTGTTGATATGATGTTTATTTGTTCTTACAGGACATGGTCCATCTCCAAGGGCATCCCTTTGGAGAGTTGCTAGGTATGGTCAGAGAGAGGTTGTTCGAGCTTGATGATGATGAGATGTAGTTACTAAGAGATGTGGGACTATAGTGGGTATCAGTCGTACCACATATCAGACTACACCAAGCTATGCTATCGGCTCTAATTGAGAGGTGGGATGAGGATACATGCTCCTTCAATCTTCCCTTAGGAGAGATTACAGTGACACTAGAGGATGTCTACAGGATCTTGTGGCTTCCAGTCTAAGGTGAGACTATCAAACCTAGAGCACAACAAGTTTTTAAGGAGATCCACGCAAATAAAGAGTATTGCACAAGATGGGTTCCACAGATGTGAACCCAGTCTGATCATGTCCTTTTGTCATCCATACTGTCTAACCCTACACCTTTGGTATGAAGAGTGATGATTTGTATAGTATCCTTGGTTGTGTTACCCAACATAGAGGGTACCATATTTTCTAAACCTCTTACCCATCTTGTACAGAGGATGGAGAGCAAGAAAAACATGTTCTCATGGGATCGTAGCATGTTAGCCCAGCTATATCACGAGTTCAGCTAGTGAGATACCAAAGAGAGAGCCTTTTGATATGCACACTCTTGCAGATTTGGTTGTTTGAGAATTTCACATGTACACATCCATAGGGCTTTCTAGTGATGGTAGATGCAAGTAAACTGAGAGTCTTTATGTATCCTTTGAGAGATACCTGGCAGTTTGGAGATATCCTCTATTGGAGGGTACACCTAGACCACATTTCGAGCATCGATGTGATATGGAGACCCTACTACCAGATGACAGTGGCCAAATACATGATTCCAGATGAGATATTCATAGTGGCGAAAGCTGCTATAGGGTTATCAAAATCATATAGTGATGCCATACTATTATGATCAGGTGATGAGACAGCTCAGCCTGTTATAGGGAGTCCCTAGAATAGTACCTCGCTATGCACATTTGACGTGGTACTATCAAAAACTTGATGCCATACATCGACCATCGATAGAATACATAGAGGATAGTGATGCAAATAAGATAGAGGATAGAGAGGTACCATCAGATGTGACCTATTCAAGCATGAGCCAAGATTACATCAGGTACTAGAGTCTGCAGGGGACCCATCCCATCTTCCCTAAGGATTATCCTATAGGTGATCTAGGTCTTTTAGATAGGACACACCGGGATAGTGGTACAACAGAAGAGGATGAGGATGTCAGAGATGAGGAGGAGCACATCTCCAAGGGAGATCCCATGGAAGAGGAGAGAGTAGAAGAGAGAGCATAGGAGATGCCCCCAGCTGACAATACTAGTACAGATGTACACATTTTTCATGCATCACCACTGAGATCATGAAGGCCTCCATACCCCCACATAGAGACACCACCGTTGAGGCCTAGACATAGCGAGTGTGGAGAGAGTAGTCACTCCATGCCTCCACCATCTAGACATTTCAATGACATCCAGGAGGGATACCCAGGTATTAAAATATGAGATTTGATTAAATGTGTAATTTGATTTGAAAGAGCATGAAATTGATAAATGTAATTTTCATTCTACAGCTAGCTTAGCGGAGTGGAGGAGCTTTGTATCTGATATTTTGAAGGATACATGTATATCCTACCGACTACCAATGAGAGAGTGAGTGAGAATCCTCTCTTGGCTATAGATATCTCGGCGGGCATGCCGATATCTTTGCATGTGTCCAATGAGAGATGAGGATGTGCAGAGAAAGGGAGGAGAAGCTGATAGCTGAGTTACAGAGTACCTAAGGATCTTCACATGGTATGAGCATATCAAGGAGCCACAGATGAACACATAGATCTACATCTTCCTATCATAGGCCAGAGAGATCCAAAAGCCATCAGCCATCAAAGCATAGTGATAGACATAGTGATAAATAGGGTCATTGGCCACATATGTATCAGAGCTTGAAATACTTTTGATGAATGAAAAAATTTCTCTACTAATTAGTTCTATGTTTGATTACTATGCTTTCATCAATATAAAACTTAACAGAAAGAAAATAAGGTGCATAAATATACTCAATATGTAATTTTGCTAGAACTACATAACCTATAAAACAAACTTTGTAAGGAATACATAAATGCATAGGGAAAGAAAAAATGAAATTAAGGATAATAACATTTGAGATGCATAATATTAATGGGTTCCTTAAAAGAAACACCATCCATATCAGCAATTTTATAAGCACTTGAACCAAAATATTCAATAACAACAAAAGGTCCAAGCCAATTAGGTCTAAAATTTCCTTTTTCACCCGGTAAAGCATTCACATTTCGTTGATTCTCATATAAGACTAAATCACCAACTGAAAATTGTTCATTCAATTACCTTATGATTATATTTCTTCTGAAGAGATTTATGATAAGCTTTTATATGTTCTAATGCATGTATTCATTGTTCATCCAACATTTCTAGCTCTTGTAAGCATTGTTCACGAAAAGTATCCTTGTCAATTATCCCATGAAATGAAACACATAGAGAAGGTATTTCTAATTCCAAAGGCATAATAGCATCAGTACCATAGACAAGATTGTAAGGAGAAGTACCTTTGGCAGTACAAACACTAGTCCTATAAGCCCATAAAGCATAAGTCGGTTGAGTATGCCAATCTTTCACATGCGTACTAACTATTTTTCTCAAAATTTGTTCAATAATTTTATTTGATGCTTTAGCTTGTCCATTAGATTGAGGATAATAACGAGTTGAAAATCTATGTTGAATTCAATATTTCTCCAAGAATTTTGTGACTTCTTTATTTTTAAAAGAGGTGTCATTATCCAAAATTATCGTTGAAGGTATACCAAATCATGTTATGATATTGTTAAGGATGAAATCACAAATAACATCCGCAGTTGTTGAACAAAGAGGGACAGCTTCAATCCACTTCATGAAATATTCCGTAGCAGTCAACATGTAAGTATGTCCTTGAGAAGAAGCTAGTGAGATTTTTCTAATAAGGTCAAAACCCCAAATACTAAAAGTCCATGGAGAAACCTGATTACGAAGCTCATGAGTAGGAGCATGAATCAAATTACTATGTTGTTGACATTGAGGACATTTCTTAACAAACATGAAAGAATCTTGTTCCATTGTTTGCAAATAATATCCCATTCCAAGCAATTTATGAACATTAGATTTTCAACCAAAATTCCCACCACAAGAACCAGAATGAGCTTCTACCAAAGCTATCGGGATTTCAACTCTATTGAGAAATCTTAATAATAAACCTTTATACGAGCATTTGTAAAGCATATCTCCTAGAATGATGTAATGTGTTGTAAGCTTCCTAATACAATTATGCATGTTCCTTGTTGCTGATTTAGGAAAAGTACCATCTTTCAAAAAATGAAAAATATGAGAATACCATTCATCCGAATGCAAATTAAAACAATCAGAGGTAATCTATTTAGAAATTGCAAGGCTTTTAAGATTTTATATAGTAAATTGAAAGTTTTCAGCATTATTCTCAAGACAAACCAAAGAAGCTATGCTTGCCATAGCATCCGCATGTCGGTTATCTTTCCTAGGTAAAGTTTGAATTGTATAAGAAGAGAATTATGAAAGCACGTCAAGAGATAAATCTCTATATTGTCTTATTTTATCATTCTTAGTCTAATAACCTCCTTTAATTTGTTCAACAATCAGTTGTGAATCCCCATATATTTGCAAGTGTTTGATGTCAAGGGATGAAGTTGCTCATAGGCCAGCTATAAGAGCTTTATAATCTGCAATGTTATTAGTAAAAGGAAAGGTTAATTTGTATGATAAAGGGATGGGTTTTTTTGTAGGAGGAATAAGATAATACCAACACCAGATTCTGTCTTACATTTAGACCCATCAAAATATAATTCCCAAATATCATCTTGTTGAATAGCTAGAATAATTTCATTAGGGAATTCCATTGAAGATGTATCTGAATAAGGACAAGGAGCTTCAGCTAAATAATTTGTTAAAGCTTGTCCCTTAATAGGCTTTTGAGAAATGAATTTAAGATCAAATTTTGTAAGTAACATCACCCACTTTGCCAGATGGCCAGAGAGATCAGTTTGTGAGAAAAGATGTTTCAAAGGATCAAACTTAACAATAACATTGACTTCAGCATTTATAAGATAATGCCTGAGTTTCTGACATGCATAAACTACAGCTTGACATTGTATTTCCAAATATGTTTATCTTGTTTCTTAATCAAGTAAAGTCTAACTAATGTAATACATAGGTCTTTCTTTACCGTTATTATCATTTTGAGCAAACAACACACTCATGGCCTTCAAATTCGCTGAAGTATACAAATGGAATGGTTTATCAAATTTAGCTGGTTGCAAGATAGGAGGATTTGCAAGATACTCCTTAAATTGCTCAAAAGTTTGTTTACATTCATCATTCCAAGAGAAAGTGGTATCCTTTTTAAGAAAGGAAGTAAAAGGAATAGTTTGATCAGCTAAATTATAAATAAAGCAACGAATAGCTTGTATTTTTCCTTGTAAATTTTTTAACTAAGAAATAGTCTTAGGAGGAGGCATATTAACAATAGCTTCAATCTTTTTAATATCTACTTCTATGCCTCTCTTAGAGATTATAAATCCTAATAATTTACCAAAATGAACTCCAAAGACACATTTCTTAGGATTCAATCTCATGTTGTAACTTCTAATCCTTTCAAATATCTGTCATAAAATACTAACATGATCTTCTCTTTGTATAGACTTCTCTAAGATATCATCCACATAATCTTTGAGGATCTTATGAATGTAATCATGAAAAATTGAAGTCACGGCTCATTGATAAGTTGCTCCCACATTTTTTAATTTGAAAGGCAACATGACCCAACAAAATGTTCCCCAAGGTGTTATAAATGTGGTCTTAAATTGATCCTCAGGAGGAATAAAGATTTGATTATATTTAGAAAAACCATCCATAAAAGATAACAAGGCATGAGTCGTTGTTGAATCCACAATCATGTCAATGTTAGGTAATGGGAAATCATCCTTTAAAGATGCCTTGTTTAAGTCTCTAAAATTGGTACACATCCTTATCTTATTTTCTCCTTTTGAAATAGGCACAATGTTTGAAATCCAATCTGAGTAATCAATAGAATGGATAAATCCAGAATCCAATAACTTTTCAATTTCAATTTTAACCAATAAAGAAATTCGTGGATTCATCTTTCAAAATTTCTGCTTCACAGGTTTCATATTTGGTTTTAAAAAAATGTTATGAGTAACAATCTTAGAATCTATACCCGGCATATTGAAATATATCCAAGCAAAAATGTCCTTAAATTCAAGTAAAAGGGAAACCAACTGATCACGTTCATCCTAATTCAAACATTTCACAATCTTTATCATCTTTTCATGATTATTCTCATCCATTTGAATATCAATAGTCTATTTTATTAACAAATCACCTCGTCTTGGAAGATCAATCAATAACGGGAGAATATCATGTTCATTATGTTCCCCAAAGTAAGCATCGGTACTTAAACAATAAGGCTTCTGTCATTTGTGATGGAACTTAGGTAAATCTTCATAAACCCCTAAAAATTCCATTAAGGTTTCATCTTCTAGAAAAATATCCAAAGTAGGTGCTTGATTAATGTGAATAAGGAGTGGGTTAAACAACTTCAACTATCCACCATAGATATGATTAACATTAAGAGGAAAAGATGATGGTTGTCTATAAGGATTGAATCCTAATCCATATGTATGATCATAAATTTCATTATCCAAAGGTACTTGTATACCTTGTTCATATTTACCACATCCTTTCCCATTAAATCCTGATTTCTTAAGAAAATGATAACCAAGACCATATTGATCAGTCATATCAGATGGACTGTAAGGAACAACATATGTCACGATATCATAACAATCCAGCTTTATATAGTTTCAATCATTTCATTAATCTAAGCGGCAACAAAATTACTTTTAATTTCCTCAGAAAGTGGGGAAGGAGTAAAAACTTTTTTCTCAAATTCATTTTGTTGCTTCATGTATTCCAAATAAGAGACCTTATATTCTCCAATGAAAGTAGGATTAAAATCCAATGTCCCCCAATCATCCTCAGTCAAAGAAGAAGATTGAGGTTCATGTTGTTGTATCTCAGGTTATTTTTCAATCTCTTTACTTGGTTGAAGAGGTTCAAAGATTTTGGCATATTCTGCATTTAAGCAAGGATTTGGTGCATCATCTACATGTAATGTATACATTAAGTTGTTATAGATGAACCTAACCTTGTGATGAAGAGTAGAAGAAACTACATCCATAGTATGTAACCAAGGTCTTCCTAAAAGAAGGTTATAATTGAGAGGTCCAGGCATAACATGAATAGGTGTGTTTAGATAATTGGACCAACTTTAACAGGTAAGGTAATAATGTCCAAAGTTCGCTTTGCAATATTCTCAAATCCACATATAGGGACATTATCAGGTTGAATAATTGTCAAAATAGCTTTAATTGCCTTAAGCATATCCATGCTACAAACATTAATCCCAAATCCATTATCAATTAATGTTCTTTGAATGATACTCTGATTAATAGAAACAACAACCATAAGAGCATCATATTGATTCTGCACCTCAAGAGAAGGTAAATCATTATTGGAAAACACAATAGGAGGTACAAAATGCATAGGATGCATGCAATCTAAAATAGAATGAATTTTCTCTTGATTAGGAGGTGAAGCAGGAAGACTAGATAAATCTTTTTGCAATACCTCATGATATGTCAGGGAAGTTTGAAGTAATTTCCATAAGGATATCTTAGCAGGAGTAGCACGTAATTGGTCAACTAAGTTATAATCCTTAAAGGTAGAAGGAAACCTAGGTTCTTGAGGAAGAATAGGTTGAGAAGGAGGTAAAGAAACTAAAATAGTAGGCCGAGGGTTATTCCATGTACAATAAGCATGTGAAACAGAATTAGTGTTATCAAAGAAATCCAAAGGATCTCTAGGTTTACCCTTAATCGTTATGCAAGGACATCCTTTTACCATCATCAAAGGTCTAGGATATATCATTTTAGGTTTATCAATGTTGCAAATAGTAGGACATGAAGGTAACCATGCACACACCTTATGGTAAAGGTCAATTGGAGAGGTTGTGGAAGAGAGTGAAATAAGAATAGGATCAATGGAGAACTTATTTGGACAATTTTCATCCTCACTACCATGTACCTTATTGGGGAATCTATCCTCTTGTACAATAAAAGCCTCATCAAAGTATTCAAAACAAGAATCATACATGTTGAATACAAAGAAATTCTAAAAGTATGAAAATGTAAATGTTTTGGTATTTTTAAAGAGATTTTACAATTTTTTTGTATTTTTTGAAATATATATGCAAGAAAGGTATAAATTAAAGAAATCTAATCTTATAGGCATGAAAGACTTAAATCTAACACTAAAAAGAAAGAGTTTTCGTAAACGGGTTCACCAAAATGAATAGGTTGGAAAATGGAGCTTTGACAATGCATCTAACATTCCTCACTATTCATTTGTATGCTTGAGTTGGAATTGAATAAGTAATGTAAATATGGAAATGCTTGAAATTAGATAAGATAAGTTACATACCTCATAATGGAATTAATCTGGAAATACCTATTTTCTAATGCCTATGTATAGTCTCGAGAAATTCTGTAACCAGATCTAGGACCAGAAAATTGCAACAGAGAAAACCCAGAAAACTTTTGTCTTTTTGGAAGCAGGTTGACTTTGACCTAGATAGTGGGGCAAGGTCTTACCCTGGGGCACAATACTACCCCCCACTAAAGGTCGTACTTGACCCAAAATAGCTCCGACAAAAATTATGTTCATGGATCTTGGAAGTTCACCGAAAAGGGTACTCAGATTTGCACTTCAATTCTCAAAACAATGACTATAGATATTTGAAAATGGTGTTTTGGGGTGGCTATATAGGGTTTTTCCTTAGTCAAACACCTATTTAGGTGATCTCCACCTCCACGAATAGCCAGTTGTAATGGAATGTGTGTGTGTATTGAATGTGTAATGCCAAGATCTAATCCTCTAGATTGATACCCTAGCATGAATATGTATGAGAAAGAAATGCATATATTTGAATAAGATAAGAAAGCATACCAAGCCCCCAAGGCTAAAGTACTCATACCAAACTCATAATCTGTAATTTCTATCCCATGATTGTATCTTTGAATTCTTGAATATTGATAATGATGGATCAAGGAAGAAAGGATCTCTCTTGCTCCAAATAGATGTTCACAATGGTGTGTTCACAAAAATGCTTGATATCAACAATGGCTTGATCTTCTATATCATCCTCTTACAATCTTGCATCTTCACTTCACCATCACTTTCTTTCTTGAAATCAATTGCGCTTTCACTTGATAGCTTGTGTCTTGTTTCCACTTGATGGATACTTTTGCTTGGTGAAAATGAAGGAAAATGAGAGTCTTAATATAGAGGTTTCAAGGTGAGGCTCCTAGAGTGATGTGAGGACCCATAATTCAAAATTCACCTTGAATTACGGTCCAATCACAATAACCAACTAAGGAGGGAAAAGAATTAAAATAATTTCAAGTTAAAACCCTTCTGCACTCATATCCGAAAGCCCGACATTGATTTTGGGGCTCTCCGGGACCAAATTTGAAAAGTGGGATCAAATCCCAAAGGAGGTTAAGGAATACCTCATCTCTGACCTAGGTCAGGGATGACCTAGTCTCTGACCTAGATCAGGGATGACCTAGACCCTGACCTAGGTCAAGGTCTACCTCGTCCTTGACCTAGGGGTCCAAATCTAGCCAGAATGAGAAATATGAGGTCCCAGGGATGCCTAGAGACCTAAAAATGATGTCAGAATAGGGCATAGTGCTAGGGGGAGGCACAAAATCCTATGATGAATATGATGAAGGCCAAGAGGACCTATTCCTAAGTCCTACCTAGAAAATAGAGCCATAGAGGAGGAAAATTAAGTAGAATCCTTAGAACCCTAAACCTAATTTCACCTAGAATGAAGGAATGAAGTGCATAATGCATCCTAAATGCAAGTCTATCATGATAAATGCACTAAAAGAGGGTGCTAAACCTATCAAGATGTAAGTGCTTCCATTTTAAGATGGTACAAATGCAAGTATGCTTGAATGTTTGATTATGGATCCTTTGTTCAATGGAGAGAAGAGATTTTAAACAATTTGCCTCTACAACAGAGGGTTAAGATTAAGTGGCAAAGAATGTGTGATTGATATTAAGAGGCAAAAGGAGAGAGAAGGAGAAATGAGTGGTGAGGATTAAGAGGTAAAAGAAATATTAGGTAGAGATGTTAGATAGAATAAGACAAAATAAAAATTTTGAAAGAACAAATCCCGTTTAATTGTTAATTAATTAGGATTAAGTATGTACACACATGTGAATGTGTTCTTTTAATAAAAGTGTATAAAATTTATATTAAAAGCAATATTATAGAAATTAAATAAATATGCAACCTCTACAAATTAGACCATAGTATAAGCTTGATATAATTTTTTTTTATTTTTTTATTTAATTATGGAAAGCGGATTTTTAGGGTTACTCATCACAATTATGTCTAGTAAATTTTTCATAGGATTTATATTTTTAATTATGAAAATTGATCGAGATCAAGGGCTTAGGTTTTACTAGAACAAATTTTTGTGATTATAGCTGCTTCCAGAAATTTTTAAAAATAAATATTTATTTTATAGAAAGAGGATTTAAGGTACTCTAAGGTGATATGAGGGAGACACCATCTATAGATAAAGCCTTACTATTTCTACAATTCCCCAAATGCATCACACCAAAGATAAAAATTGACCAGATTCTAATATAATAACTTTCCATTTAATAAGCCGATTCAAATTATCATCTTAGATAATAGATAAATAAGAAAAGAAAAAGTTGGAAATCAATGGTAAGATTTGGATAAAATCTCTTCTTCAAGCCTTTAGTCTCCAAATCACCTAATCGAGATTAGTGTCTCCTCCTTGTTTATGTACCCTCCTTCCCTTCTCTTCTCAATTTTCTACCATTTTCCCAATCTTCCTTTTTGAACACGAGTCACCCATGCCTTCCTTTGAGAATGAGATCTCTTGTTAATTATTTTTTTTTGTCTCCCTTAATTAAAGTCCACTCTTGATTATAACTACTTGTTCCAAACATGATTATGAAAGCTTGATGTTTATCCTCATTATATTTAAGACTAAATAAAAGAACAACATAAAAACAATTATTTCCATTTTATAATCATTTCATAATTAAAATTTTGAATGAAAAAATTATTTAAATTTATTTGAAATCTTATCAAATATGAAAACACTCATATTTAAATAATATAGAAAGGGTTTATTTATCTATGTGGCATGTGAAATAACTAAATTTTTTCGTTCACACCCTTATCAAGGAGCTAGGATTCTCTACCTCAACCACACCCCGCCTTCAATCTTATTCATCATGCTAAAACTCAATTAGACGTTAGTAGGTTAGTAACAAAATTCTATAATCAAAATAAAATTGCATCAATTTCTAACATAAATATTCATCACTAAAAATTCAATCTCTATAAAAAATAACAAAGCATAATTAATGACATTTAGTCTATTTTTACACATAATAAATCATCAAAGAAAATGCATATCACATGTCTATAATAGCAAGGATAAAAATCAAAACATCATAAACTACTAACAATAATGACTTGGGTCGGCAATTCATCTAACCAAGTCAATAAAATTCAAGGATGTTGCTAAAATATATTGAAAAATAGGAGTCTGCATAATTGGGTTATGACACAATGTTTGAGCTATCTTAAGACCAAAATATTTAGATTTATTTATATAAATATTTAGTGTAGGTCCCTTTTAATAGATCATGAAAAATTTAGTTACATCTTTTATCAAATCAAACTTTAAGTCCCTTTGAGTATGTCCAAGTGATACCTAAAGACTACAAGCTTAATACTTGTGGGAAATCAATAAATGAGCTAGTAGTGCATGTTTAAATGAAATTTTCTTGCACAATGCATTTGTCAACTTGAGAAAAATAACCTCTTCTTCCCCGTTACAATATAAATCTACTTCAAAAGTTCTTAACAAAATGGTTTTAGGATGCACCTTTTTGTTGTATAGAATGCAAAAAATTGAGTCTTTGTCAACTACTAAGAAATCTTAAAAATGTGTTGAGCATAAAATGAAATGGTAGAGAAAGGAGGACCATTATGCCTATTTTTTAAAGAAGTTTTATTTATATTTTTTTATATGCAAAATAAATTCACGACAAGGAGCTATTAAGCTACTCTCACTCTAAAAATTTATGTTGAATTAAACCTATATCCTACTTATTATTTTCCAAATAATGCTTACATCAGGCTACTTTAACATGGTCAAACAATAAATGTAGAATGAAAGAGACTTATATCTACTTCTGTTCCAAATCAATTATCTATGTATGAAAAGAAGATACTATAACAAGCACCTAAAGATTCGCATAAATTATAAAATAGAGTTGACTCCAAATAAGATATATGGATGAGAAAATATGTTTTATATTATAAGGATTAATTCAAAAAAAATTCAAGAAATAATTAGTGCAAATTCTAAAAATTATGAGCTCCTTACTAAAGACTCAAACTATTCAAACTCAAGACTCCTTGCTAAATATATCCTCTTATTCCCTCTAGCTTAGTTTGACCTTAAAGTCGTCCACTTTTATTTTAGTCCAATTTGATCTAAAATTTAATTCCTAAAATTTTGAGTAATTAATAGATTTAATTTATAATATTCTTTAATACTTAATCTCTATCTTCATTTTATAATATAATATTAGTATGTAACTTTTTTGTAGTATAGAATGCAAAAGGAGAGTCTTAATCAAGTAAAGTCTGACTAATGTAATAAACAGGTCTTTCTTTACCATTATTATCATTTTGAGCTAACAACACACTCACGGCCTTCAAAGTCGCTGAAGTGTACAAATGGAATGGTTTATCAAATTTAGCCAGTTGCAAGATAGGAGGATTTTCAAGATACTCCTTGAATTGCTCAAAAGTTTTTTTACATTCATCATTCCAAGAGAAAGTGGTATCCTTTCTAAGAAAGGAAGTAAAAGGAATAGTTTGATCAGCTAAATTGAAAAATAAAGCGATGAATAGCTTGTATTTTTCCTTTTAAATTTTGTAACTGAGAAATATTCTTAGGGGGAGGCATATTAACAATAGCTTCAATATTTTTAATATCTACTTCTATGCCTCTCTTAGAGATTATAAATCCTAATAATTTACCAAAATCAACTCCAAAGACACATTTCTTAGGATTCAATCTCATGTTCTGACTTCTAATCCTTTCAAATATCTGTCATAAAACAGTAACATGATCTTGTCTTTGTATAGACTTCTCTAAGATATCATCCACATAATCTTCAAGGATCTTATGAAAGGCATCATGACCCAACAAAATGTTCCCCAAGGTGTTATAAATGTGGTCTTAAATTGATCTTGAAGAGGAATAAAGATTTGATTATATTTAGAAAAACTATCCATAAAAGATAACAAGGCATGAACTGCTGTTGAATCCACAATCATGTCAATGTTAGGTAATGGGAAATCATCCTTTAAAGATGCCTTGTTTAAGTCTCTAAAATCGATACACATCCTTATCTTATTTTCTCCTTGTGAAATAGGCACAATGTTTGAAATTCAATCTGAGTAATCAATAGAATGGATAAATCTAGAATCCAATAACTTTTCAATTTCAATTTTAACCAATAAAGAAATTTATGGATTCATCTTTCAAATTTTCTGCTTCACAGGTTTCATATTTGGTTTTAAAACAATGTTATGAGTAACAATCTTAGAATCTATACCTGGCATATCAAAATATGTCAAGCAAAAATGTCCTTAAATTCAAGTAAGAGGGAAACCAACTGATCACGTTCATCCTGATTCAAACATTTCACAATCTGTATCATCTTTTCATGATTATTCTCATCCATTTGAATATCAATAGTCTCATTTATTAACAAATCACCTCGTATCGAAGGATCAATCGGTAACGGGAGAATATCATGTTCAACATGTTCCCCAAAGTAAGCATCAGTAATTGAAGAATAAGGCTTCCGTCGTTTGTGATGGAACTTAGGTAAATCTTCATAAACCCCTAAAAATTCCATTAAGGTTTCATCTTTTGCAAAAATATCCAAAGTAGGTGCTTGATTAATGTGAATAAGGAGTGGGTTAAACAACTTCAACTATCCACCATAGATATGATTAACATTAAGAGGAAAAGATGATGGTTTTCTATAAGGATTGAATCCTAATCCATATGTATGATCATAAATTTCATTATCCAAAGGTACTTTTATACCTTGTTCATATTTACCACATCCTTTCCCATTAAATCTTGATTTCTTAAGCAAACGATAACCAAGACCATATTGATAAGTCATATCAGATGGAGTCCAAGGAACAACATATGTCACAATATCATAACAATCATGCTTTATAGTTTTAATCATTTCATTAATCTAAGCGGAAACAAAATTACTTTTAATTTCCTCAGAAAGCGGGGAAGGAGAAAAAACTTTTTTCTCAAATTCATTTTGTTGCTTCATGAATTCCAAATTAGAGACCTTACATTCTCCAATGAAAGTAGGATTAAAATCCAATGTCCCCCAATCATCCTCAGTCAAAGAAGAAGATAGAGCTTCATGTTGATGTATTTCAGGTTGTTTTTCAATCTCTTTACTTGGTTGAAGAGGTTCAAAGATTTTAGCATATTCTGCATTTAGGCAAGGATTTGGTGCATCATCCATGTGTAATGTATACATTAAGTTGTTATAGATGAGCCTAACCTTGTGATGAAGCGTAGAAGGAACTACATGCATAGTATGTAACCAAGGTCTTCCTAAAAGAAGGTTATAATTGAGAGGTCCAGGCATAACATGAATAGGTGTGTTTAAATAACTGGACCAACATTAACTGGTAAGGTAATAATGTCCAAAGTTTGCTTTGCAATATTATCAAATCCACGTATAGGGACATTATCAGGTTGATTTTTTGTCAAATCAGCTTTAATTTCCTTAAGCATATCCATGCTACAAACATTAACCCTAGATCCATTATCAATTAATGTTCTTTGAATGATACTCTGATTAATAGAAACAACAACCATAAGAGCATCATATTGATTCTTCACCTCAAGAGAAGGTAAATCATTATTGGAAAACACAATAGGAGGTACAAAATGCATAGGATGCATGCAATCTACAATAGAATGAATTTTCTCTTGATTAGGAGGTGAAGCAGGAAGACTAGATAAAGCTTTTTGCAATGCCTCATGATATGTCGGGGAAGTTTGAAGTAATTTCCATAAGGATATCTTAACAGGAGTAGCACGTAATTGGTCAACTAAGTTATAATCCTTAAAGGTAGAAGGAAACCTAGGTGCTTGAGGAAGAATAGGTTGAGAAGGAGGTAAAGAAACTAAAACAGTAGGCTGAGGGTTATTCTATGTACGATAAGCATGTGAAATAGAATCAGTGTTATCAAATAAATCCAAAGGATCTCTAGGTTTACCCTTAATCATTATGCGAGTACATCCTTTTACCATCATCAAAGGTCTAGGATATATCATTTTAGGTTTATCAATGTTTCAAATAGTGGGACATGAAGGTAACCATGCACACACCCTATGGTAAAGGTCGATTGGAGAGGTTGTGGAGGAGAGTGAAATAGGAATAGGATCAATGGAGATCTTATTTGGACAATTTTCATCCTCACTACCATGGACCTTATTAGGGAGTCTATCCTCTTGTACAATAAAAGCCTCATCAAAGTATTCAAAACAAGAATCATACATGTTGAATACAAAGAAATTCTAAAAGTATGAAAATGTAAATATTTTTGTATTTTTAAAGAGATTTTACAATTTTTTTTGTATTTTTTGAAATATATATGCAAGAAAGGTATAAATGAAATAAATCTAATCTTATAAGCATGAAAGACTTAAATCTAACACCAAAAAGAAAGAGTTGTCATAAACGGGTTCACCAAAATGAATAGGTTGGAAAATGGAGCTTTGACAATGCATCTAACATTCCTCACTATTCATTTGTATGCTTGAGTTGGAATTGAATAAGTAATGTAAATATGGAAATGCTTGAAATTAGATAAGGTAAGATACATACCTCATAATGGAATTAATTTGGAAATACCTATTTTCTGATGCCTGTGTATAGTCTCGAGAAATTCTACAACTAGATCTGGGACCAAAAAATTGCAACAGAGAAAACCTAGAAAACTTTTGTATTTTTGGAAGTAGGTCAACTTTGACCTAGATAGTGGGGCAAGGTCTTACCCCGAGGCACAATCCTACCCCACAATAAAGGTCATCCTTGACCCAAAACAGCTCCAATAGAAATTTTGTTCGTGGATCTCGGAAGTTCACTGAAAAGGGTACTCGTACTGAGATTTTCACTTCAATTCTCGAAACAACGACTATACATATATGAAAATGGTGTTTTGGGGTGGCTATATAGGGTTTTTCCTTAGTCAAACCCCTGTTTAGGTGGTCGCCACCTCCATGAATAGCCAGTTGTAATGGAATGTGTGTGTGTGTATTGAATGTGTAATGCCAAGATCTAATCCTCTAGATTGATACCCTAGCATGAATATGTATGAGAAAGAAATGCATAGATTTGAATAAGATAAGAAAGCATACCAAGCCCCCAAGGCTAAAGTACTCATACCAAACTCATAATCCGTAATTGCTACCCCATGATTGTATCTTTGAATGCTTGAATATTGATAATGATGGATCAAGGAAGAAAGGATCTCTCTTTCTCCAAATAGATGTTCACAATGGTGTGTTCACAAAAATGCTTGATATCAACAATGGCTTGATCTTCTATATCATCCTCTTACAATCTTGCATCTTCACTTCACCATCACTTTCTTTCTTGAAATCAATTGTACTTTCACTTGATAGCTTGTGTCTTGTTTCCACTTGATGGATACTTTTGCTTGGTGAAAATGAAGGCAAATGAGAGTCTTAATATAGAGGTTTCAAGGTGAGGCTCCTAGAGTAATGTGAGGACCCATAATTCAAATTTCACCTTGATTTATGGTCCAATCACAATAACCAACTAAGGAGGGAAAATAATTAAATGAATTTCAAATTGAAACCCTTCTACACTCAGATCTGAAAGCTCGACATTGATTTTAGGGCCCTCCGAGACCAAATTTGAAAAGGAGGATCAAATCCTGAAGGAGGTTAAGGAATACCTCATCTCTGACCTAGGTTAGGGATGACCTAGTCTCTGACCTAGATTAGTGATGACCTAGACCCTGACCTAGGTCAAGGTCTACCTCATCCTTGACCTAGGGGTCTAGATCCAGTCAAACTAAGAATTATGAGGTCCCAGGGATGCCCAGAGACCTAAAAATGATGTCAGAATAGGGCAGAGTGCCAAGGAGAGGCACAAAATCCTATGATGAATATGATGAAGGCTAGGAGGACCTATTCCTAAGTCCTACCTAGAAAATAGAGCCATAGAGGAGGAAAATTAAGGAGAATCCTCGGGATCCTAAACCTAATTTCACCTAGAATGAAGGAATCAAGTGTAGAATGCATCCTAAATCAAGTCTATCATGATAAATACACTGAAAGAGGGTTTTAAACCTATCAAGATGTAAGTGCTTCCTTTTTAAGATGGTACAAATGCAAGTATGCTTGAATGCTTGATTATGGATCCTTTGTTCAATGGAGAAAAGAGCTTTTAAACAATTTGCCTCTACAATAGAAGGTTAAGATTAAGTGGCAAAGAATGTGTGATTGATATTAAGAGGCAAAAGGAGAGAGAAGGAGAAATGAGTGGTGAGGATTAAGAGGCAAAAGAAATATTAGGTAGAGATGTTAGATAGAATAAGACAAAATAGAAATTTTGAAAGTACAAATCCCATTTAATTGTTAATTAATTAGGATTAAGTATGTACACACATGTGAATGTGTTCTTTTAATAAAAGTGTATAAACTTTATATTAAAAACAATATTATAGCAATTAAATAAATATGAAACCTTTACAAATTAGACCATAGTATAAGCTTGATATAATTTTTTTTAATTTTTTTATTTAATTATGGAAAGCAGATTTTTAGGGTTACTCATCACAATTATGTCTAGTAAATTTTTCATAGGGATTTATATTTTTAATTATGAAAATTGATCGAGATCAGGGGCTTGGGTTTTACTAGAACAATTTTTTGTGATTATAGCTGCTTCCAAAAATCTTTAAAAATAAATATTTATTTTATAGAAAGAGGATTTAAGGTACTCTAAGGTGATATGAGGGAGACACCATCTATAGATAAAGCCTCACTATTTCTACAATTCCCCAAATGCATCACACCAAAGATAAAAATTGACCAGATTCTAATATAATAACTTTCCATTTAATAAGCCGATTCAAATTAGCATCTTAGATAATAGATAAATAAGAAAAGAAAAAGTTTGAAATCAATGGCAAGATCTAGATAAAATCTCTTCTTCAAGCCTTTAGTGTCCAAATCACCTAATCGAGATTAGCGTATCCTCCTTGTTTATGTACCTTCCTTCCCTTCTCTTCTCAATTTTCTACCATTTTCCCAATCTTCCTTTGTGAACACGAGTCACCCATGCCTTCCTTTGAGAATGAGATCTCTTGTTAATTAATTTTTTTTGTCTCCCTTAATTAAAGTCCACTCTTGATTATAACTACTTGTTCCAAACATGATTACGAAAGCTTGATGTTGATCCTCATTATATTTAAGACTAAATAAAAGAACAACATAAAAACAATTATTTCCATTTTATAATCATTTCATAATTAAAATTTTGAATAAAAAAATTATTTAAATTTATTTGAAATCTTATAAAATATGAAAACACTCATATTTAAATAATATAGAAAGGGTTTATTTATCTATGTGGCATGTGAAATAACCAAACTTTTCCGTTCACACCCTTATCGGGGAGCTAGGATTCTCTACCTCAACCACACGCCATCTTGAATCCTATTCATCATGCTAAAACTCAATTAGACATTAGTAGGCTAGTAACAAAATTCTATAATCAAATTAAAATTGCATCAATTTCTAACATAAATATTCATCATTAAAAATTCAATATCTATAAAAAATAACAAAGCGTAGTTAATGACATTTAGTCTATTTTTACACACGATAAATCATCAAAGAAAATGCATATCACATGTCTATAATAGCAAGGATAAAAATCAAAACATCATAAACTACTAACAATAACGACTTGGGTCGGCAATTCATCTAACCAAGTCAATAAAATTCAAGGATGTTGCTAAAATATACTGAAAAATAGGAGTCTGCATAATTGGGTTATGACACGATGTTTGAGCTATCTTAAGACCAAAATATTTAGATTTATTTATATAAATATTTAGTGTAGGTCCCTTTTAATAAATCATGAAAAATTTAGTTACATATTTTATCAAATCAAACTTTAAGACCCTTTGACTGTGTCCAAGTGATACCTAAAGACTACAAGCTTAATACTTGTGGGAAATCAATAAATGAGCTAGTAGTGCATGTTTAAATGAAATTTTCTTGCACAATGCATTTGTCAACTTGAGAAAAATAACCTCTTCTTCCCCGTTACAATATAAATCTACTTCAAAAGTTCTTAACAAAATGGTTTTAGGATACACCTTTTTGTTGTATAGATTGCAAAAAATTGAGTCTTTGTCAACTACTAAGAAATCTTAAAAATGTGTTGAGCATAAAATGAAATGGTAGAGAAAGGAGGACCATTATGCCTATTTTTTAAAGAAGTTTTATTTATATTTTTTTATATGCAAAATAAATTCACGACAAGGAACTATTTAGCTACTCTCACTCTAAAAATTTATGTTGAATTAAACCTATATCCTACTTATTATTTTCCAAATAATGCTTACATCAAGCTACTTTAACATGGTCAAACAATAAATGTAGAATGAAAGAGACTTATATCTACTTTTGTTCCAAATCAATTATCTATGTATGAAAAGAAGATACTATAACAAGCACCTAAAGATTCACATAAATTATAAAATAGAGTTGACTCCAAATAAGATATATGGATGAGAAAATATGTTTTATATTATAAGGATTAATTCAAAAAATTGTCAAGAAATAATTAGTGCAAATTCTAAAAATTATGAGCTCCTTACTAAAGACTCCTCAAACTATTCAAATTCAAGACTCCTTACTAAATATATCCTCTTATTCCCTCTAGCTTAGTTTGACCTTAAAGTCGTCCACTTTTATTTTAGTCCAATTTGATCTAAAATTTAATTCCTAAAATTTTGAGTAATTAATATATTTAATTTATAATATTCTTTAATACTTAATCTCTATCTTCATTTTATAAGATAATTTTAGTATGTAACTTTTTTGTAGTATAGAATGCAAAAGGAGAGTCTTTATCAACCACTAAGAGTTCCTCAAATCATGTTGAACATAAAATGCAATGATTGAGCATAGAATCATTGTGTGAACTTCCTTAAGCAAATAGTTCATATGTTTTGAGATGCAAATTAAATTCAAGACAGTATTTGTGTAACTACTCCCATTTTAAAATTCTATATGAATTAAACTAGTAACCTACTTTCACTAAAATCATATTAAGCTTAAACTATTTTATGATGGTGAAAAAATAGAAATACAATGAAAGAGACTTATATCTACTTGTCTTCTAATCCAATTAGCTAGAAGATGATAAAAAAAGTGTCTAAACGAATAAATTATACAACATAGTTGACTCCAAATAAGATATATAGATGAAAAAATAGAATTGAGATTATAAGGATTAATAGAGATGTGTTAATTTTTAAAATAATGATCTCTCTCATAGATTTTTTAATATATATATACCGTTCATGGTAATTCTTATTATTCTTTTCATAAAGAAGATCTCACTTACCTAAAATTTGTTAATATTGAATCAATATAGTCAAGATAACTTATTGACTCGTTCTTATATCTTAAACTTAGTTGTTGTGACAATGTTATCACTTCACACCTTATTTTTGAAACTAAAGATTATCTATCAAAAGTATCCTTTTCTAACCTCTAACTTAATTTTACTTTAAGTTTATCCATTTTTTTTTTACTTTAATTGAAAAAGAAATATAATTCTTATAATTTTAAATATATTAATAAATTTAATTAAAAAAGTTTCTTAATATTTAATATCTATCTTTTCTATAATATATTTTATAATTTCCTTTTTTAAAATAAAATTTAACTCAAACATTTCTCAAATTTTCTTAATTTTTCCCGAATTTAAAATTTTTTTTAGTACTTATTGCTTTATTAAAAAAATTGAATGATATTAGAATTACATTTTAAATATCACTATATCTACCCACTTAAGCCTTTAACTCAATATTTTTACTTTTATCTTTCAAGATTTTTCCTAAACCCAAGATGATTCTACCGGGTCTCTTTAATTTTAGGTTTTAAAGGATTTACCTTTAAGACTCATTTTTTATAGATTAGATTTTATGACTTCTCTAAGTTTGCCACTCCACTTTAATCGCTTAAAACATGGAATTAAAAAATGATTTCCTTTGTCGGGTGTGGAATTATAAAATGAAGCTACTATTTAGAACCCGTGAACATCTTAAATTAAATTTAGTACTTTGTTTTGGGAAATGAAATTCTACATGAGAAAGCTACATTAACTCTTTCTTAATTGATTTTTGAAAGTTCTTTCAAAAATTTGTTTGGGCTATATATGCAAATTTCAAAGTTCCAAATTTAATAATAATCTGTCATTTTTGTGTTAGTGTTAAAAGTATTTGATTTAATAGTTTATATAGTAGACATTTAAATGATGTTGAATTCAAATCTTTTATAGTATCCTAAAAATTAAAAAAACTATATGCTCTAATCAATTGAATAAAATATTAATATGACCTCTATCTAACACATTTATGTTTGAAAATATTGATAAACCTACTAAAACTAGGTTTAATAGCCTTCTCATATTTTACTATCTTTTTGAACTAATGAGAAATGGATAAAATTTATCTAGTAAAAATATGTTAAATAGCTTGATACATTAGAATCTACTTTGTAAAATTGTTTGAGTAATTTGAAAAGTGGAATTGTAACCTCTAGAAATTGAAGAAATGTCGATTTAATCTTGGGATAGATCAAATGGAATTATACTAAGTATTTTTATAGCCAATCAAAATATGTGCTCAAAAAATTCAAAAGTTTTACGCGTAATTGTTTTAAGTGGGTGTATTTTATAATAAGCTTCAAACTTTGATAATATAATTAGAGTACTCATGTTATTCATAATGTTATGGTGGTGATTTTGTCTTATTAGTTTCTTATTATCGTTAATTGGCACTAGATTATCAAAAGAGTTGTGTTGATATTTTCAAGTTAAAAATTTGTACCATACTTTCTTTGATAATTACAATAAATGAAATTATTTGCACTTAGAAGCAATTTTAAAGGTGATGAAAAGATCAATGCATACCATTCTAAGATCTTAGAAGTGTATTCAAAATCTTTTGTAATTCACTTATCTTTTCTAGGTAACTAATACATGTAGTAAAACCATTAATTCCAAAGCATAGATCATGTTTTTTAATCATGGATGAAGGTTGAAAATAATAATTTCTTTATGAATTTACGTGAATTTTGATGTGATGAGTATTTGGGAAGTTAAAATATAATTTTACTTGTTTTGTACATAAACTAAATATATCTTAAGCCTCTTGAAATTTGTATTTTATAGTAGATTGTTTATTATTGTAGAGGTTTGCAAACCTAGGGTAAATTTTGTCAAATCATTTGTAATTGAAGGTCATTTTAAAGGTGGTGAGGATGTCAAGAAAAACCATTCTAGTATCTTAGCATTGTACTATGAATCATGGCTAATTCATATGCCTTGTCTAGTTAACTATCAAATATAAGTCATTAATTACATGAGATATATTAGATTAATGAAACATGGGATGAAGATTGAAACTAACAATGTGTACATTAAATTAAGTGAATTATAATTTAATGAGTGTTTGAAAAGTTTGGCATCTAATTTAACTCATTATACAAAAAGAAAGTATATTGTGAGCCTCTTGTGGATTCTATTTTATAATAGACGAGTTATTATGTCATGCCCCGTTAGAGTACCCTCACGAATAAGACACAAAACAACCACAATTTTGTTTTGTTAATTAATAATTAGTTAACTATAATGATAATGTGAATGCACTGACAACACATTCATGAAGAAGGCATTAAAAATCATCTTATCTTAAATATCCAATACAATAAAATCATGAGAAACAACAAATTGATAAGATAAATGAGCTAGCGTTCCCAAGGGTCCTAAGGTCACTACATAATAATCACTAAACAAGGACTTTTGAGAGCATTTGGACAATGTTAAGAAGTCTATCAATTCGCTTGACTCAAACTCCAAGGCATAATGACATTATAAGTATAAATTATCCCTATAGAACGATGACCGTATAAGATTCGATTGGAAGATTTGATCATTTGACATATTCAACAGGTTCAAAATTTAACTATAACAACATGAAAAGAACCAAAAGACTGATGAGTATTTGAATCTATTAGAAATAAGGAAAAAACACAACCGAGGGGAGGGGGGTGAATCCGTTGTGTCAATTAATTTCAAAAATTCACTCAACAATTAACCATAAAACTTATATTAGAAAGATAAATATTAAAGCACTAAACCACCAAGCATAAGAACACATAACACTATATTTGTTTGTGTGGGAACCCCGTTAAGGGAAAGACCACGATGGGGATCAAACACACAAGATAATGTACTAGCAAAAAAACCCTATTAAAGGTACAAAGGGGAATGCACATGCATTGAGGCTCACTGCCTAGAGCTCATTGCTCAAATACAATAGAGAGCAACAACTTGAAGATTACAACAAGGGCTACAAACCCAAAATGGACTACAATCCACTAATTTATGTACTAATTGATAGCATCTCTGATATGCCAATACAACTCTGATGAAGTGTAGCAAATCTCTACCTCAATTACAAATTCCACTCATACCTCTTTAGATACACACGCGTACATCCACTCACACACTTCAAAAGTATAATTGATTACATCTTTATATATATTTCCATCACCTTAGAAATATGAACAAGATTGGAATCAACCTTAACTCCTCAATTACAAATATTTAATCTATTTCAATACAAACAATAATGTGATCCAAGACATGTTGGCAAAGACATAGTTAGGACCCAAATCTCCATCCATGGACATGCTGTAGATCCACTAATAATCCACAATCCTTCACAACATGATATATCACCAAGTCGGCCAAGAACAACAAAACATCAACACACCACAAGAAAAATACTAAATACGATCACATGGCCCAATGCGGTGCAACAACACAAATAGAACAAGATCTAGAAACATCAGCAAGCTATGTGAAATGTCATATCAACAACATAAGCAATTTTGTCTCAAAATTCATAACTGTCTCTACACTACTCAATAAGAACACCAAACATCATCCTCTATAAAAAAAAAAAAATAGCTTTCCAGTATCCAAATAATGAACCATTAGAGATTAGGACACACAACCATGTCCTAAAATCACTACCAGGTTAGCAATAAAAAATATTATATAATCGATCCAACCAATCCAAAAACTATAACATTTTCACTTCTTGAACAACCAAAACATAGTCTCTGATAAATCACCTGGAACTCACTCAAAACACAATGTGAACCTCTAAAATTTGACAAGATCAAATACAGACATTCCTCAAAAATATCAACTATTGTGAAACACCTGATTCATAATATAGTAGCCAAACCGATCCAAACACTTTACTGAACAAACTAGGAACATTGTCCAAAATAAGAAAATATGTTGACATCAATGTCAGCACATATATGCAATACATCTCAAAAATCTCCAACAATCGCCCGCTTAGGAATTTATGGAAACATATGATGTGAAAAAACTATTAGCAATTGGCATGTTGGGTGTGTTTTCATTGATGTCAACATATCAGAGGAATCAGAGTGATGTCAACATGTCAGATGGTCCAAGAGAATTGACCAGAAGATCTAATTGTTGGAAGCTAACTGAACTATTATAGGATAGCTAGGAAAGAAAGATGTTTAGAGGTCCGGTGAGGTCTAGATATTGAAGATATGAAGTCACACACATAGGAGATAGTTAATTAAGGTCAATAATTTTTTCACTCTAAGTTTTAGAATATTTCATGAAGATTTGAGTATGTTTAAAGGTCAGAATTGGTGACTGGTAGATAGAGTGGCATATAGTATTGACAAGAAGAGAGGAAAAGGGCCTGGTGTGCTAAATCAAGATTGTATCTATTGGAGTTCACTTAGGAGTGGTTTTAGGACATAATCAAGTGTCTTAAACTCAAAGGGTTAATACTTTAGAGGTCAACATGGCATAATTCTATTATCTCAAAAGTTAGAGTGAGTGTTCAAGAGGAACCGGTAAAAATGGGCTATAAAATCCAATGGTTGTGGTGCATTTGAATTGATGAGTGTTTTTAATGATGCTACAAGATGTCCTTGAAGTATATTCTTGATGATTTGGTGATATTCATGGATTGAATGGACTTGATCAATGGAGTTTTTGGTCAATAATAATATTTTTATTATTATTCTTGTTCTTGGTCAACTATGTTGAAAAATCATGTTGTGCAAGTGGTAAACCATGAAATCTAAGAGATTTATGATCTCTAGGTGACTGCTAAAAGTTATTAGTTGGATTTAATGGTCGGAGATGAGTTTAAGAAAGATATTTGGGGTGGTGATTTGGAAGGAACGTGATTTAGGGTTTGTAGACCTAATTCCTAATATAAGGAGATTAATTAGGGAAAATCTAGTTGTAGATCATTGATGTGAATGCTAGAGGTTTCTAGCAGAGGAAGAGTATGTATGAGAGATAAGGAGAAGAGATTCAATAATAGGTTGAACAATGATCTGCATTGTGTTATATTGGAGTTGTATCAAACATTAGGAAGTTTCCATTTATACAGTTCACAAAAGGTTTAGATTATTTTAGTGATCAGATTGTAAGGTAGTGTGCCTTCCTTAGGGTTGTATCTTGAGATTTTTTTGTTTGATAAGTGAGCTCTAAGTAGTGATCCCGAATTCATGTGTATTCCCCACTATTGTAATAAGTTTATACTTCTAACAAGGTATTTATTTATTGTGGGTAATTAGCCCCACTATGATTTTCCCCTAGCAGGGTTTCCATGATAAAAATCTTTTGTCAAATTGTCTAGATGTGTTTTTAATTTTTTTACTCATGCATGTTTTACATTTCTTTTATACATATCATATTTAAGGGTTTACAAGGTTAAGGGTTTTTTGGGTTTAAGGGTTTGAAGTTAAAGGTATTATTAACAACTAATTCACCCCCCTCCCTTAGTTATCTCTACCATAATATCAAAAAAAACCAAATAGATTCCCAAAGAAACCATACTAATAACAATATCCACAATATACCTCTTTCTCAACACTTCAATCTCTCCCTCTAAGTTTGACACTTGTTTTTCACACAACTATCTCTCCCCCTTTGACATCAATGATAAAGGCACATATATGCACTAGTTCATAGAGGAAGAAAGCAACTGAACATCTCAAAAAAAACATACCCCACAAGAATGACTACTCCCCTTGAGTAGTAGCCATCAAAACATCAATCTAGGTTAATGATATTGTTTTTGAAGGCACTAGACCAATGCAAATTCATGCATCTCTAGCTCTGATCATGATGGGTTATTACCCCAATATTAAAATCGAGATACTCAAAAGTATCCTCTGGCAAGGGCTTAATGAAGATATCTACAATCAACTCTTTAGTAGGCACATATTTCAATCTGACCTCTTTTCATTCACTTTATATTTCAAGAAATAATACTTGATAGATATATTCTTTATTTTAGAATGAAATACAAGACTCTTTGAAATATTGATAGCACTTGACTTGTCACAATAAATAGTATTAGACTCATCAATACTCACTCTAATATCTTTTAATATTTACTTCTCCAAAAAAATTATGTACAATTAACAACAATAGCAAAATACTCAGCCTTGCAGAGTATGTGAGTCGGGGAGGTCACAAGAAGAGGTGTGAGCTAGGGAATTGTAATGAATGGAACCAAAATATGGAGTTTTGGAATATTGTTAAGAATGGGGGATTGGAAGTTTATTTGGAGAGATTTCATGGAGGGAAGCTTGTTGTTACCAGACATTTCCTCAAGACCAGGAACAACGGAAAAATTATGGTGGAAGCGCAGAGCATGGAGATAAAAGAGAAGGTCATTGTTGAGGTAACAGGTCTCAAAATTGAAGAGATCAACTTCTAAAGAGATAGGAAGGTGTCGGATAAAGCCCTGGAGGTTTTTGCAGAAATGGACCAAGAAAGGAAGCGAATGGTTAAGGTTGATAATTCTTATTTTAACCCTAAATACATTCCTAGGTTGTGGAGATTGGTTCTTTTTGTTATTATTAGTTACATTATGCTAGATGGGAGATACACCAAAATTTATAATCATCATCTTATTCTGTTAAACTATTTCAGACATGGGGTTAAAGTTAATTTCCCCTTTTATCTTTTGAGTTCTTTGGATGCTACTATTCTTAGTTGGTAGAGGGACCTTGAAGGTGAACATGCCTATCATGAAGGGCTGATGGTTCTAATCTATGAGGTTCTAAAGTCTAAGAAGGTTGAGAGGTCCCGACTCAATCAGAAGGCCCTTGAAGGTTATGATACTGATGGAAAAGATTTAGATGAACCCTTTATGGAGGACACTAAAAATGAAGAGGTTGATTCTGTGCAACCCAACAAACCCTCCATTCATCGTGGCTCCTCATCCAAAATGAAAAATAAGAAGGCCAAGATGGAGGACTCAGTTACTAAAATGGAGATGGAGGAAGAGGAAAGTAGGGATGACAGTGTGAAGGGGAAGGGTAAAAAGGAAATGGAGACTATAGGGAAGTGCACCAGAACTAGAAATAAGAACAAGAAGAGGGGTAAGCAGGTTGTCATCTCTTCTGATGATGATTCTTCCTCACAGGAGAATGCTTAGGATAATCAGGACAAGTGAGTGTAGAAGGAACCTATTATGGGGGACCTTGAGGATTTAGACAAGAATGTTTTGGTAGGTGAGAATATCATGTAGGATATAGCCCAGGATGTGGCTAATATTGAGAAGGATAGTCTAGCCGATAATAGGGGTAGGGTGGAAAGCTCCAAGGAGGAGATGACTTGTGTGAATAAGGACTTTGATAACCTGGGGTGTACTTCTTTCTTTAACAACCTCAACACCATGAAAAATGATATCAACATTATTAAAACCCAAATCTAGCAGTTTTAGAAGGAAATTGGGATCCTTGAAAAATGAATTTGGGAGAGAAGACTATGGGATAGTGTATTGATGAACTGAAGGAGGTTGTTCACAGGGGTGAGGGGATAATGACCCTCAATGACAAAATCACTTTAATGGAGAACAAAATAAAAGAGGGGGATGTGGTGAAAGGTGGTAACATGCTTAAGAGAGTTGATAAAATGGAGAACATAATTGAGCATCTGGAGAAGACGATGGGTAACATCGCTGAGAAGAGTTTAACCATTCTCAAGGCCTCAGCTGAGCATGTCAAGATACTTGTGGACAAGATGGAGTAGGGCAAAGGGGAGAAGATTCTCATGGAGGTTAAGGAGGATCACAAACCTAGTAAAAGGACTAGATCAAGCTTCAAAAAGCTGGAGGACCATAAGAACAAAGATATGGAGGAACTCAAAGTTTCCTCTGCTACTATGCACATGTTGGTTGAGGAGGTGCCTGAACTAATGGAGAATGTCTAGCCAGTTGTCTATTGTCCTGCTGTCTTTTTGCTGTCCTTTTTCTCTTTGTTTTTCTTGTGTTGGACTTGTTAGTTTTTTGGTCTCTTTTTGGTGTTGTTGCACTGTTTCCACTAGAACTTTAATGCTTATTTTTTAATCTCATTTTAAAAGGTTTTGGGTCCTTTCAAAACCTATTTTTACATAATCAAAACATACTCAGCCTCAATAGTAGATTATGATATACAACTTTACTTAATACTAGACCAAGAGACTAACTTGTTTCCTAAGAAGAATTATACACCACTTTTACTCTTTCTATCATCCACATTACCTTCCTAATATACATTTGTAAATACACTAATTGTAAAATAATTATCCTTTTCATACCATATGCCATAGTCAACTATTTCTTTCCAATATCTAAATATCCTCTTAATATAAATAACATGTGATTCCTTCAGTTCTGATTGAAATCTCACAATAATACTAACTACATTTATTATGTATGATCTAGTTTGTGTCAATTAAAATAGTCCAGAAATCATTGATCTATACCTTGTTTGATTTGCATTAGGAAAATCATCGTTCTTTGTCAACTCATAACCAATAACCATAGGGGTACCAACTAGTTTTTAATCATCCATGAAAAATCTCTTCAACAACTCTCTAACATACTTAGATTGTGATATGAAAATCCCTTTTTCAAATTGATTAATTTGTAAACCAAGAAAGAATTAAATCTCATCTATCATGGACATCTCAAATTATTTTTTCATCTCATAATAAAAGTCTTTCTCAACTTTTCATTACCTCTAGAAATGATATCATTCGCAAATAATTCAACAATCAAGATATTATCTTGATCAATTTTGAAATACAAGTTACTATCAGCAATACCTTTACTAAAACCAAGTCTCAACAAATATTTGTCTAGTCTTGCATAATAGGCTCTCAGTTCTTGTTTTGATCCATATAATACTTTCTTCTATTGAAAAACCATATCACCTTGATTAGTCAAAGAAAAACCATTAGGCTTCTCAACATAGATTTCCTTTTTCCAATTCTCCATTTAGGAATGCAAACTTAGCAACCATTTGATATACCTTAAATTTTTTGTAAGTGACATATTTAAGAAAAAATCTAACAACTTCAATTCTAGAAATAGGGGAAAATGTATCCTTAAAATGAATGCCTTCCATCTTTGAATGTCCTTTGCAAACAAGTCTATCTGTATTTCTTACTTCACCATTTTCATCATTTTGTTCATAAATACCCACTTAGTTTCGATCACATTCTTGTCTTTAGGTCAGGGAACTAAAATCCATGTCTTGTTCCTTTCAATCTATTCTAACTCTTTTTACATTTCCTTGACCCAAATTTCATCTTTGAATTCTTCATCAATATCCTTGGGTTCAACTTTAGAAATCAAGCACCAAATTTCATCTCTATTTCTAGCATGTCTACCTCTAGTCAGAATACCTTGATTCTTAGCACCAATAACCTAATCTTCTAAATGATTCATCCTTACATAACTGTTGGCATATTGGAATGTTGGATGTGTTGACATTGATGTCAACATATTAGAGGAATTAGAAGGATGTCAACATGCCAGAGAATTTGGAAGGAATTGATTAAAAAATATTTGTTGGATGCTAACTAAACTATTGTAGGTTAGCCAGTGGAATCAAATATTCAAAGGTTTGGTGAGGTTTGAGTATTAAGATATCAAGTTGTGCATGTGGGATATTTTTTATGAAGTTCAATACTTAGTTCACTCCAACTTACAAATGATATCATAAATATTTCAGTACGATTCAAAGTCATAATTGGTGACTAGCAAACAATGTGACAGACAGTGTTGATAGGAAGACAAAAAGAGGTCAAGTGTGCTCCATCAAGTTAAAATATTTTGGTTCACATGTACGATTATGTTTGGGACATAATTTGGTTCCCTAAACTCAAATGGTTATTACTTTAGAGGTTCTCATAGCATAATTTTATTGTCTTTAAAGCTTTATGGAAATGTTCTTGAGGAATGTGTGAAAAAGAGTTGGAAAATCCAATGGTTGTAGTAGATTTGTGTAGATGAGTGTTTATCATGATGCAAAAGGATGTTCTTGAAGTATGTTCTTGATGATTTGGAAATATAAATGTTGGAAAGGGTGCAATTCTTGGCTAGTGATCTGTTTTCATTCATGGAAACACTATGCTATTCTATGATCACATGTTATGCTGGTTAGAATGGCTATATGACTTAGATGAAAAATGCCTAAGTCTAGTGTTTAGTTTTAGGGTAATTCAACAATATTTTGTTTGGAGAAGACTATGGAATGTATATTGGGATATGCGAAGTAAATTATATGCTTAGTGATATTCTATGAGGAGAGATCCATGATCGCAGGCATTGGAATGATGTATTGAGTGATATTGATCACCGCAAAGGTGGATAGGTCCTTGCTAAGGACATATCAAGGGATTTTTGTATTTGTGTATTCATGGGGTCATTGATTTAACTTTTTACAAATTAAATTAATGATTATGTTGGTGTGTAGACCTAATTTACACACACATTGTCCATAAGGAGTTATTGTTTGTATTTTGGTGAATTACTTGGCCAATTGATGTTATAGCTAGATCAGGTATATAAGGGAATTTTGTGAAGAGGTTTTGGATGATGATGGAAATGGCATGAAAATTTTTTATTTGGATTGAAAAGATAATACAAAGGCAGTATAGGCTATCAGTTGGTGGTATAGTGATTAGAGCATTCATTAGAACACCCAAGCATTGCTGATGTTGTTTGTGTTCAATGTTTGGTAACATACATTTTCTTATTGTACTATGGACAGTGAGTCCTATTGTCATTTCAGTAAGAAGTGTTATAAATATCCTATCCGAGATAATAGACTCCTAAGAGGGTTTTACCTTTAACAGGGTTTGTACTAGATGCATTTAATCAGATCCTAATAGGGATATAACATTTTATAGGGTTTCTTTCACTCTAGTACATATTTTATGGGTTCCATCCCTAATAGGGATTTCCCTTGGCCAAGGTTTCCTTGAGAACAAATATGGTGTTATGAGTTCTCTTATGTTATTCTTCTATTTGGTTACTTTCATTTCTACATTACTTTATGTGATTGGGATTAAAGTTAGTAAGCTAATCAAAAGTCTAAAAAGATCCCATAACAATGATTAACCCCCGCTCTCAGTGTTATCTAATATTAACTATTGGTATCAGAGAAAGGTTCCTTTGGAAAATTTTAACATATTGAGAGAGATCCTAATGAATTTAGATTACTTAAATAAAAACTTGGATGTTGCACTTGAAGATCTTAACAAGATCAATGTAGGGAATGAGGATGTGAAAAAGAAATTAAAGAAGTCTAAAGGCTACATAAAGAAGCTGAAATAACAACTTGAAACTACTAGAAGCATGAGACATGAACTTTTAGAAAAGATTAGTGATTCTAAAAGTGAGATCTCTGATGATCCTAAAGAATCTAAAAACCTCATGGCTGAAGAAATTGAGAAAGAAAAGAAGGAAAAGAAGCTACTTGAAGATGCCTTGAAAGAAGCTAATGTTCTTAATGGAAAGTTGTAGACCGAGATGGATAGAATCAAATATGAATATGAAGAGCTAAAGAAGTACAATATGGGTATCAAGGGAGAATTGATTGAAGATAAAAGACACATTGAGAAACTACATGAGAGAAATAACAAGATTGATGAGCAATTGGAAAGATAGAAACCTGTTTCAAATAAATTAGGCATTGGATTTATAGAAGAATAAATTGAGGTGAAGGTTGAAGGGAAATCAGAAAAGAAATTTGAAGGATTTGAGACAATAACTGAAGAAAAGACAAATACACCTAAAGAAAAGAACATACCATTCAAGAGAAGATATTTTGGTTGCAGCAAGGTTGGAAACATGAAGAAGGATTGTAGAGAAAGAAGACCAGACATGTGAAGACCTCTTGGAGCTACTAACATAATATCTACTAGAGTTGTGTGCTACAAATGCACAAATTTTGGACATATTGCAAGGGATTGCAGAGCGCAAGCATTTGTGAATGGACCAATGTATTGGAAATATGTTTTGACATTATTTAAGTGTAATAATCTTGGGCATACAACTAGATTTTTTAGATTCAATGGATTTGTAAACAATAGAGCACCACTAGGAGATAGAAGGACAAATAACAATGGCAAGAATAAGGAACAACTTGAGGAAAAAAAGGAAGACTTCAAGAAAACATTTGTGAAGGAAGGAGAAAGTGGAAATAAAGAGATTAAGAAGGATGCTAATGTTGGTTAAGGTGCAATACTGGACTCCACTATCCCTTGAACTCTTCTACAACTTGACTAAGCAAGATTTTCGTTAGGGGGAGCATTTTCAGTGCTTAATTTAGACATGATGGCCCTTATTGGTTCTAAGGTCACATGTGAGGATCATTTTCATGCATGTGAAGGTATTCAGGTGAAGATTGTGTGTTTGTAGGATCTAGAGTGATTCACCAGATGTTCACAAGCTTTTTCTTGGTGACAAGATCATTGTTTATAATAGTTTTTTAGTCACTTGGAAATTATGCATGTTCATACATGTTAATCTTTAAATAGGATGGATGATCTTGTAATGACACCATTTTCTAAGTGTTCATTTGATTTTTTGAGAGCTTACTATTTTTGAGCTACTTGAGAATTGTCACGTAATTTTGTGCCCTAGCTATAGAGTTTGGTCGGTGCGAAGATGGATGCTCCACAAGTGTTTGATGTGATAGAGAGGAAAAGATACAAGTTCAAGAAATACATATTCAAGAGTATGGAGGATGATCCTAAGGGATCCTTTTTGTAGGTTTTGTATGGATTCATGCATGTTGAGGATATCCACACATAAATTCATTGTAAATTTGATTCTCTAGGTGACATGCAGCTATTGGTGATGTCACAAAGTGTATGAATCAATATTTAACATTGAAAGAGGAATTCACACATTCAGAGAATCTGAATTTGTTTAAGATATCTACTTGACATGAGTTTGACAAGCTGGATGGGATCAAGTTCATTATGAGTCAGATTCATGATCAAATTTCTAGATAGGGGATAATCCAATTAAGAATACATGAGAAGTGATTCATGAAGTAATAGGATTGGAGAATGCAGGGTTGATTCATGTACCCACAAAGAATAAAAAGAAAGATGTTGAAGAGCGGACTGGAATAAAGTGGAATAGAAGGGAGATGCCTCTATCAGACATAAGGAAAGAAGATGTGAAGATAGTTGTTATTGCATTGGGCTAAAAGCTATATTACATCAGAAAAAAAAAAATTTCCTCAGTAGGGGTAATTCATATGGCATATAAAATGGTTGTTGACAAAGAACATTTTGACCTAAGTGAGGTATTGTGATAGTAATTGATGGATAATTTGAAAAGAATCAAGAACGACAAAGGTAATTCATTCAAATTCAGATGGTTGATTGTTCATATATTATTTCATATCATGCATGATTTTCATGGTGTTTACCCTAGCTCATGAAAGGATGATGAGTTGACTATTGTATGAACTAAATATGGGCCTCTGATTTAGTCCCACACTTCAACATAGTCATTGTTCACTAGCTGCAGCCAAGAATGAATATCAAATTATTCATCTCACCTATCTGGTTGATTAAACCTGTTGCCTTCTATCTAGGTAGGGTTTGAAATTACTCTTCGAATCGAGAGTCCTACAACCATAGACTACTACTAGAGTTAAGGATTTATGCAGTTTTAATCTAGAAATGAACGTGCCATTAATCTAAATGAGTATGCAATTAATCTAGAAATGAGATTAAATGATGAAGGGTGCTCCCCTTAATACCACAAACACATAACAGATATAGAGAAACAACAATAATATGCAAGAACAAAAAATTGGCTTCTTATTATCTCCACAAATGTGGAATTACAAACTTTCAGAATTACAATATGCAAAGCCACATGGGCATTCCCTTACAATATTCTGTAGGACAAAGCCTCGAACTATTACCCAGATCTACTACCCAGAACTATTCTGAACTCCTAAGACAATAATACAGCCTTCCTTATATAGGCAATTTTCCACCGCCTGGGAAGGTTCCAGAATTTTAGCCAATAAGGCCGACCAAACTTAGAATTATTTTATTTTACATTTTATTACATCATAGTCAGCTCAAGATAACCTTTGAAACCTGAACAGAAATTTTGAAGAAAATTATTTTCTGCCATTTCGGGTGGCCCAACTTCCAAAGACCATAAGTCATCACCAGTTGACCCGATCGGCTATTATAACCCCATTTTGAAAATGCCACGAAGCGCTCTACAGGCTTGACCCGCGCAAGCACCCGTCACCCAAATTTTTGACCTCATCCGGGGCGTCTAAAGCCTTCAAAACTGAGTTCAAAGTTTCTGTACCCTGCTACCAATACCGAAAATCTTCAATATCTTCCAATATACACTTGATCTGGCAATGAAATTTTACTGGCAGACTTATATGACCAAAATGAACCTCCAAGAAAGAAATTAGATCATTCTGAGCACATATGAAAATTACCAAAAATAGTAACTTTCCATAGATAGCAGCTCTGCACAAAATAGCCCTTATTGAATACAAAAATAGAAATATTTTTGGGTGATGCAAGATTGCTCTTACACCTAGGATGCTCCTGCATCAGACACCTGGGGTAATTTGAGAAGTGACCCTGTCACGACTCAGGTGTGCAGAGGAAAACCAAGACGGCTAACCTCCTCCTTATTCAGCCATGATGAATCTTCAACAGGTCATCCTTTCCACTTGACCAGATATTCTTCATATGTCCTGTTCCTTGTGCTTCTGCCAACATGACTGTCTAGTATATCTTCAATCTCCTTAGTGTCTGAACTAGTTGCTGGAATACTCCACTGTGCTATTGTGATCTCATCTTCAACACCTCCTTCATGATACTCTGCTAGATCTAAAATGTTAAACACTGGTGAAATATTTAGCTCAGTAGGCAATTCTACCTCATATGCATTTCCTGAATCATGTTTCTTCAGTATCTCACATGGTCCAAACTTCTTCATTTTCAGCTTGTTATATGTACAACTGGAAACCGCTCCTTCCGCAAATGAACCATGACTTCATCACCAACCTGAAATTCCTTATACCTCCTTTTTTCATCTGCCTTAGCCTTATACTGTGTGTTCATCTTGGTAATATGCTTCCTCACCTCCCCATGGATGTTCTTCAAGTGTTCTGCAAAATCCTCAGCTTCAGCACTACTTATTTCTCCTTTATCTATCTTCCTCAATTCAGATGCATTTCTTGGACTACTTCCATATACAATCTGGAATGGTGATTTACCAGTGCTCCTATTGACAGAATTATTGTATGCAAATTCTGCCTGTGGTAAAATCAAATCCCATCCTGTTGGCTTATCTCCAACCAAACATCTCAGCAAATTTCTCAAACTCCTATTCACCACCTCTGTCTGTCCATCAGTCTGTGGATGATGTGATGAACTAAACTTCAAATTTGTCTTCAACTTCTTCCACAATGTACGCCAAAAATATCCAACAAACTTAGTGTCCCGATCTGAAACTATGGTCTTTGGCAAACCATGAAGTCTCACTACTTCTCTGAAAAATAATTCTGCTACATGAACAGCATCATTAGTCTTCTTGCAGGGAATAAAATGTGCCATCTTTGAAAATCTGTCAACTACCACAAAAATTGAATCATGTCCCCGCTGTGTCCTCGGTAAACCAAGAACAAAGTCCATGCTGATATCCTCCCAAGGCTTCTCTGGTATAGGTAATGGCTGATACAACCCTGTATTCTGCTTCACTCCCTTCACCATCTGACATACTCGGCAACTCTGTACAAACTTCTTCACATCTTGCTGCAACTGTGGCCAGTAATAATTCTCACTAACCAAACCAAGGGTTTTATCACAACCAAAATGTCCAGCCAATCCTCCGCTATGCTTCTCCTTGATGAGATTCTCCCTCATAGAACTTCGTGGAATGCACAACTAACTCCCTCTGAATAGCATATCATCCTGGATGATGAAATCCAACTATTTTGTCCTGTCTAGAGTAACAGGTTCTGTACAAGCTTTCCAAGCTTCACCAAAATCAGGATCCTCTGGATATAAATTTTTGAGTTCCTCGAACCCAACCACTTCAATCTGCATTTCTGTCAGCAATAGTTGCCTTCTACTAAGAGCATCTGCAACCCTATTAGACTTTCCACTCCTGTGTTTCAAAACAAATGTATAACTCTGTAAAAACTCAACCCATTTCAAATGCCTCTGATTCAACTTTCCTTGACTATTCAAATATTGCAAAGCTTGATAATCAGTATACAAAATAAACTCGTTAGGAAGCAGATAGTGTCTCCACTTCTTCAATGCTTGAACTATAGCATAAAATTCCTGATCATAAACAGAATATTTTCTCTTGGCATCATTTAATTTCTCACTGAAATAAGCAACAGGTTTACCTTCTTGGCTCATAATAGCTCCTATTGCAGTACCACTAGCATCACAATCTACTTGAAACACCTTATTAAAATCTGGAAGTGCTAAAATAGGTTGTTTTGTAACTTTTTGTTTCAACAATTGAAAACTCTTTTCTGCCCCATTAGTCCACTTAAACTCTTTTCTATCCCCTCTCATTGTTTCAGTCAAGGGTCCACAAATACTACTAAAATTTTTCATAAACTTTCTTTAAAAGCTAGCTAGACCATGAAAAGATCTTACTTCAGTAGCACTCCTTGGAGTAGGCCATTCAAGGATAGCTTGTACCTTCTCTGGGTCCATTTTTAGACCTTCTGCTGAAACTACAAATCCGAAATACACTAACTCTTTCTTCACAAAACTGCACTTCTTCAAATTAATCAACAATTTCTCATCTCTCAACTTCTCAAACACCATATGAATATGCATCATATGTTCCTCCAATATCTTGCTAAAAATCAAAATATCATCTAGGTAAACAATGACAAACTTACCCAGAAATTCTTTCAGAACCTCATTCATGAGCTGCATGAAAGTGCTCGCTGCATTGGTTAGCCCAAAAGGCATGACTAACCACTCATATAGTCCTTCCTTTGTCTTGAAGGCAGTCTTCCATTCATCTCCTTCTCTGATCCGAATCTGATGATATCCACTCTTCAGATCTATCTTTGAGAAATACACATCTCCACTCAAACAGTCCATAATATCATCCATTCCTGGTAATGGAAACCTGTACTTGATTATGATCTTGTTTATTGCCCTAGAATCTGTACACATCCTCCATTCTCCATTCTTCTTTGGTGCTAATACCACTGGTACGGCACAGGGACTCAGACTCTCACGGATCAATCCTTTCTGTAACAGTTCATGTACTTGTCTGTTCAACTCCTCACTTTCTACAGGTGTCATTCTGTGTGCTGCCTTATTCAGCAAACTCGCTCCTGGGATCAAGTCCATCTGATGACTAATCTTCCTGACTGGTGGTAATCCATCAGGCATGTTATCGAATACAATATCCTGAAACTCATTTAACAAATCTGCAACTTCTGCAGGAACATCTTCTACTTCCTCTTTACCAGCTTTTGAAATTAAAGCAAAACATACATGCTCATGCCTCATACCATCTAGGAAATTTCTTCCATCAACAAAAGTTATCCTTGCATTACCACATACCTTTTCTTCGGTCTCCTTCAATGGTTTTAGCTTATGTCGCACTCCATCCTTTGTCAGGGAATAGGTATTCGCACGACCATCATGTACAACACATCTATCAAACTGCCACGGTCTACCCAACAACATATGACATGCATCCATAGATATGATATCCCACAATACCTCATCTTGGTATCCGCCAATCTTGAACTTCACTAGGCATTGTTCATTGACCATGACCTTGTGGTCATCCTGTACCCAGGCAATCCGATATGGATGTGGGTGTTTCTATCTCTTGAGCTTCAACTTTGTCACCATCTCTTTTGACACCAAATTATCAGTGCTTCCACTATCAATAATCACATCACAACATTTACCTTCACACTTGCACCTGGTGTGAAACAGGCTCCTCCTTTGTTCAGGTTCATTCTCACCACTCAGCAAGACTCTTCTGTTAATCAGCGTTTCTCCTCTTTCAGCATCTTTAGAATTTGACGATCTAGCATCTTCATCTACATGTGCAACTCTGGCATGGCTTTCATTTCTCTTATCTATTCTGCCTTGGCGTTGAGGACATTCAAATGCCCTATGACCTTCTTCTCCACAGTGAAAACATGTTCCACGGAAGCCACCTCTTCCAGATCCTTGTCCTCTTCCTCTTCCTCTCTTATCTCTATTATTCTGATCGTGGAAGCGATTGAAATTATTTCCTCACTGATTCTGACTACTACTGGCCTCATCCTTCTTTTTTGGATCTTCATTTCGGCCACCATATGACCGTCCACCAGATCGTCCACCGCGACCTCTTCCATTTTGTCTACTCTCAAACTTCTTGTTCAGCTTTTCTTCTACTTTTAGGGCAAACTGGTATGCCTCTTCAATACTGTTCATTCGAACCAGATTCAACTCCTCCTAAATACTTGGCCTTAACCCATTAAGGTATCGGGCAACTTTCTCCTTATCAGCTTCTGCATGGCCTGTTCTGATGAGAAGTTGATAGAACTCCTCTGTATACTCCTGAACAAATCTTCCTGCTTGCTTCAAACTCTGCATTTTCTTCAGTAGGTCAAGCTCATAATTAACAAGAATGAACTGTTGCTTCAATTTATCCACCATCTGATCCCATCTCATGATTTTCTCCTTTCCCCTTCTATTTCACTCCAACTGAATCTCTTGCCACCATATCTTTGCATGACCTTTCAATCTGGCCTTCACAAATTTAACCCTATCAGGATCCTCAACATCTTCATACTCAAAATATTCCTCACATTCATTGATCCAGTCGATCAATTCCTCTGGGTTAAGATTTCCAAAAAATGTGGGAACCTCAATCTTAGGTCTTTTCCCAATCTTAGAAATCGCCCGAAAAAGTCTTTCTTCCTCCCGGTTCACAATTTCAACTTCTCCTTCTTGATATTCTTCTTCGGCTTCATCCTCGCTTTCGTCTCTGACATTAAGATTCATTACTCTGCGAATCTCTTCTTGCAATGCTCGCACTTGTCTCTGCAGCTCTCTAACCTCAGGTGTCACAGTACCAGCTCTTCCGCCACGTTCTCTTCGTGGAGGCATTTTCGCGATGCACACTAAAACCCTAACCACGGTCCTGGTGCAAATCGCCTCACAGTCAGCGATCTGTTTACACACTCAAGAACCCCTGCTCTGATACAACTTGATGAAGGGTGCTCCCCTTAATACCACAAACACATAACAGATATAGAGAAACAACAACAATATGCAAGAACAAAAAATTGGCTTCTTATTATCTCCACAAATGTGGAATTACAAACTTTCAGAATTACAATATGCAAAGCCACATGGGCATTCCCTTACAATATTCTGTAGGACAAAGCCTTGAACTATTACCCAGAACTATTCTGAACTTCTAAGACAATAATACAGCCTTCCTTATATAGGCAATTTTCCACCGCCTGGGAAGGTTCCAGAATTTTAGCCAATAAGGCCGACCAAACTTAGAATTATTTTATTTTACATTTTATTACATCATAGTCGGCTCAAGATAACTTTTGAAACCTGAACAGAAATTTTGAAGAAAATTATTTTCTGCCATTTCAGGTGGCCCAACTTCTGAAGACCATAAGTCATCACCAGTTGACCCGATCAGCTATTATAACCCCATTTCGAAAACGCCACAAAGTGCTCTATAAGCTTGACCCGCGCAAGCGCCCGTCACCCAAATTTTTGACCTCATCCGGGGCCTCTAAAGCCTTCAAAACTGAGTTCAAAGTTTTTGTACCCTGCTACCAATACCAAAAATCTTCAATATCTTCCAATATACACTTGAGCTGGCAATGAAACTTTACTGGCAGACTTATATGACCAAAATGAACCTCCAAAAAAGAAATCAGATCATTCTGAGCACATACAAAAATTACCAAAAATAGTAACTTTTCATAGATAGCAGCTCTGCACAAAATAGCCCTTATTGAATACAAAAATAGAAATATTTTTGGGTGATGCAAGATTGCTCTTACACCCAGGATGCTCCTGCATCAGACACCCGGGGTAATTTGAGAAGTGACCCTATCACGACTCAGGTGTGCAGAGGAAAACCAAGACGGCTAACCTCCTCATTTGTTAGCCATGATGAATCTTCAACAGGTCATCCTTTCCACTTGACCAGATATTCTAAATATGTCCTGTTCCTTGTGCTTCTGCCAACATGACTGTCTAGTATATCTTCGATCTCCTTAGTGTCTGAACTAGTTGCTGGAATACTCCACTGTGCTGCTGTGATCTCGTCTTCAACACCTCCTTCATGATACTCTGCCAGATCTGAAATGTTAAACACTGGTGAAATATTTAGCTCAGTAGGCAATTCTACCTCATATGCATTTCCTGAATCATGTTTCTTCAGTATCTTACATGGTCCAAACTTTTTCATTTTCAGCTTATTATATGTACCAACTGGAAACCGCTCCTTCTGCAAATGAACCATGACTTCATCACCAACCTGAAATTCCTTATACCTCCTTTTCTCATCTGCCTTAGCCTTATACTATGTGTTCATCTTGGTAATATGCTTCCTCACCTCCCCATGGATGTTCTTCAAGTGTTCTGCAAAATCCTCAGCTTCAGCACTACTTATTTCTCCTTTATCTATCTTCCTCAATTTAGATGCATTTCTTGGACTACTTCCATATACAATCTGGAATGGTGATTTACCAGTGCTCCTGTTGATAGAATTATTGTATGCAAATTCTGCCTGTGGTAAAATCAAATCCCATCCTGTTGGCTTATCTCCAACCAAACATCTCAGCAAATTTCTCAAACTCCTATTCACCACCTCTGTCTGTCCATCAGTCTGTGGATGATGTGATGAACTAAACTTCAAATCTGTCTTCAACTTCTTCCACAATGTATGCCAAAAATATCCAACAAACTTAGTGTCTCGATCTGAAACTGTGGTTTTTGGCAAACCATGAAGTCTCACTACTTCTCTGAAAAATAATTCTGCTACATGAACAGCATCATTAGTCTTTTTGCAAAGAATAAAATGTGCCATCTTTGAAAATCTATCAACTACCACAAAAATTGAATCATGTCCCCGCTGTGTCCTCGGTAAACCAAGAACAAAGTCCATGCTGATATCCTCCCAAGGCTTCTCTGGTACAGGTAATGGCTGATACAACCCTGTATTCTACTTCACTCCCTTCGCCATCTGACATACTCGACAACTCTGTACAAACTTCTTGACATCTTGCTGCAACTGTGGCCAATAATAATTCTCACTAACCAAACCAAGGGTTTTATCATAACTAAAATGTCCAGCCAATCCTCCGCTATGCTTCTCCTTGATGAGATTCTCCCTCATAGAACTTCATAGAATGCACAATTGACTCCCTCTAAATAGCATATCATCCTGGATGATGAAATCCAACCATTTTGTCCTGTCTAGAGTAACAGGTTCTATACAAGCTTTCCAAGCTTCACCAAAATCAGGATCTTCTAGATATAAATTTTTGATTTCCTTGAACCCAACCACTTCAATCTACATTTTTGTCAGCAATAGTTGCTTTTTTCTAAGAGCATCTGCAACCCTATTAGACTTTCCACTCCTGTGTTTCAAAACAAATGTATAACTCTGTAAAAACTCAACCCATTTCAAATGCCTCTGATTCAACTTTCCTTGACTATTCAAATATTGCAAAGCTTGATGATCAGTATACAAAATAAACTCCTTAGGAAGCAGATAGTGTCTCCACTTCTTCAATTCTTGAACTATAGCATAAAATTCCTAATCATAAATAGAATATTTTCTCTTGGCATCATTTAATTTCTCACTGAAATAAGCAACAGGTTTACCTTCTTGGCTCATAACAGCTCCTATTGCAGTACCACTAGCATCACAATCTACTTGAAACACCTTATTAAAATCTGGAAGTGCTAAAATAGGTTGTTCTGTAACTTTTTGTTTCAACAATTGAAAACTCTTTTCTGCCCCATTAGTCCACTTAAACTCTTTTCTATCCCCTCTCATTGTTTCAGTCAAGGGTCCACAAATACTGCTAAAATTTTAAATAAACTTTTTGTAAAAGCTAGCTAGACCATGAAAAGATCTTACCTCAGTAGCAGTCCTTGGAGTAGGCCATTCAAGGATAGCTTGTACCTTCTCTGGGTCCATTTTTAGACCTTCTGCTGAAACTACAAATCCCAAATACACTAACTCTTTCTTCACAAAACTGCACTTCTTCAAATTAATCAACAATTTCTCATCTCTCAACTTCTCAAACACCATACGAATATGCATCATATGTTCCTCCAATGTCTTGCTAAAAATCAAAATATCATCTAGGTAAACAATGACAAACTTACCCAGAAATTCTTTCATAACCTCGTTCATGAGCCGCATGAAAGTGCTCGGTGCATTGGTTAGCCCAAAAGGTATGACTAACCACTCATATAGTCCTTCCTTTGTCTTGAAGGCAGTCTTCCATTCATCTCCTTCTCTGATCCGAATCTGATGATATCCACTCTTCAGATCTATCTTTGAGAAATACACAGCTCCACTCAAACAGTCCATAATATCATCTATTCGTGGTAATGGAAACTTGTACTTGATTTTGATCTTGTTTATTGCCCTAGAATCTGTACACATCCTCCATTATCCATTCTTCTTTGGTGCTAATACCGCTGGTACAGCATAGGGACTCAGACTCTCACGGATCAATCCTTTCTGTAACAGTTCATGTACTTTTTTGTTCAACTCCTCACTTTCTGCAGGTGTCATTCTGTGTGCTGCCTTATTCAGCAAACTCGCTCTTGGGATCAAGTCCATCTGATGACTGATCTTCCTGACTGGTGGTAATCCATCAGGCACATTATCGGATACAATATCCTGAAACTCATTTAACAAATCTGCAACTTCTGCAGGAACATCTTCTACTTCCTCTTTACCAGCTTTTGGAATTAAAGCAAAACATACATGCTCATGCCTCATACCATCTAGGAAATTTCTTCCATCAACAAAAGTTATCCTTGCATTACCACATACCTTTTCTTTGGTCTCCTTCAATGGTTTTAGCTTATGTCACACTCCATCCTTTGTCAGGGAATAGGTATTCGCACGACCATCATGTACAGCACATCTGTCAAACTGCCACGGTCTACCCAACAACATATGACATGCATCCATAGATATGATATCACACAATACCTCATCTTGGTATCTGCCAATCTTGAACTTCACTAGGCATTGTTCATTGACAATGACCTTGTGGTCATCCTGTACCCAGTCAATCCGATATGGATGTGGGTGTTTCTATCTCTTGAGCTTCAACTTTGTCACCATCTCTTCTGACACCAAATTGTCAGTGCTTCCACTATCAATAATCACATCACAACATTTACCTTCACATTTGCACCTGGTGGGAAATAGGCTCCTCCTTTGTTCAGGTTCATTCTCACCACTCAGCAAGACTCTTCTATTAATCAGTATTTCTCCTCTTTCAACATCTTTAGAATTTGACAATCTAGCATCTTCATCTACATGTGCAACTCTGGCGTGGCCTTCATTTCTCCTATCTGTTCTGCCTTGGCATTGAGGACATTCAAATGCCCTATGACCTTCTTCTCCATAGTGAAAACATGTTCCACGGAAGCCAACTCTTCCAGATCCTTGTCCTCTTCCTCTTCCTCTCTGATCTCTATTATTCTGATCCTGGAAGCAATTGGAATTATTTCCTCGCTGATTCTGACTGCTACTGGCCTCATCCTTCTTTTTTGGATCTTCATTTCGGCCACCATATGACCGTCCACCAGATCGTCCACCGCGACCTCTTCCATTTTGTCTACTCTCAAACTTCTTGTTCAGCTTTTCTTCTACTTTTAGGGCAAACTAGTATGCCTCTTCAATACTGTTCATTCGAACCAGATTCAGCTCCTCCTGAATGCTTGGTCTTAACCCATTAAGGTATCGGGCAACTTTCTCCTTATTAGCTTCTGCATAGCCTGTTCTGATGAGAAGTGGATAGAACTCTTCTGTATACTCCTGAACAGATCTTACTGCTTGCTTCAAACTCTGCATTTTCTTCAGTAGGTCAAGCTCATAATCAACAGGAATGAATAGTCACTTCAATTTATCCACCATCCGATCCCATCTTGTGATTTTCTCCTTTCCCCTTCTATTTCACTCCAACTGAATCTCTTGCCACCATATCTTCGCATGACCTTTCAGTCTGGCCTTCGCAAATTTAACCCTATCAACATCCTCAACATCTTCATACTCAAAATATTCCTCACATTCATTGATCCAGTCGATCAATTCCTCTGGGTTAAGATTTTTAGAAAATGTGGGAACCTCAATCTTAGGTCTTTTTCCAATCTTGAAAATCGCCCGAAAAAGTCTTTCTTCCTCCTGGTTCACAATTTCCCCTTCTCCTTCTTGATATTCTTCTTCGGCTTCATCCTCGCTTTCATCTCTGACATTAAAATTTATTCCTCTATGAATCTCTTCTTGTAATGCTCGCACTTGTCTCTGCAGCTCTCTAACCTCAGGTGTCACAGCACCATCTCTTCCGCCACGTTCTCTTCGTGGAGGCATTTTCGTAATGCGCATTGAAACCCTAACCACGGTCCTGGTGCAAAATGTCTCACAGTCGACGATCTGTTTACACACTCAAGAACCCCTGCTCTGATACCACTTGATGAAGGGTGCTCCCCTTAATACCACAAACACATAACAGATATAGAGAAACAACAATAATATGCAAGAACAGAAAATTGGCTTCTTATTATCTTCACAAATGTGAAATTACAAACTTTCAGAATTACAATATGCAAAGCCACATGGGCATTCCCTTACAATATTCTGTAGGACAAAGCCTCGAACTATTACCTAGATCTACTACCCAGAACTATTCTGAACTCCTGAGACAATAATACAGCCTTCCTTATATAGGCAATTTTCCACCGCCTGGGAAGGTTCCAGAATTTTAGCCAATAAGGCCGACCAAACTTAGAATTATTTTATTTTACATTTTATTACATCATAGTCGGCTCAAGATAACCTTTGAAACCTGAACAAAAATTTTGAAGAAAATTATTTTCTGCCATTTCGGGTGGCCCAACTTCCGAAGACCATAAGTCATCACCAATTGACCCGATCGGCTATTATAACCCAATTTCAGAAATGCCACGAAGCGCTCTACAGGCTTGACCCACGCAAGCGCCTGTCATCCAAATTTTCGACCTCATCCGGGGCCTCTAAAGCCTTCAAAACTGAGTTCAAAGTTTCTGTGCCCTGCTACCAATACCGAAAATCTTCAATATCTTCCAATATACACTTGATCTGGCAATGAAACTTTACTGGCAGACTTATATGATCAAAATGAACCTCCAAGAAGGAAATCAGATCATTCTGAGCACATATAAAAATTACCAAAAATAGTAACTTTTCATAGATAGCAGCTCTGCACAAAATAGCCCTTATTGAATACAAAGATAGAAATATTTTTGGGTGATGCAAGATTGCTCTTACACCCAGGATGCTCCTGCATCAGACACCCGGAGTAATTTGAGAAGTGACCCTGTCACGACTCAGGTGTCCAGAGGAAAATCAAGATGACTAACCTCCTCCTTTGTCAGCCATGATGAATCTTCAACAGGTCATCCTTTCCACTTGACTAGATATTCTTCATATGTCCTATTCCTTGTGCTTCTGCCAACACGACTGTCTAGTATATCTTCGATCTCCTTAGTGTCTGAACTAGTTGCTGGAATACTCCACTGTGCTGCTGTGATCTCATCTTCAACACCTACTTCATGATACTCTGCCATATCTGAAATGTTAAACACTGGTGAAATATTTAGCTCAGTAGGTAATTCTACCTCATATGCATTTCCTGAATCATGTTTCTTCAGTATCTTACATGGTCCAAACTTCTTCATTTTCAGCTTATTATATGTACCAACTGGAAATCGCTCCTTCCGCAAATGAACCATGACTTCATCACCAACCTAAAATTCCTTATACCTTTTTTTCTCATTTACCTTAGCCTTATACTGTGTGTTCATCTTGGTAATATGCTTCCTCACCTCCCCATGGATGTTCTTCAAGTGTTCTGCAAAATCCTCAGCTTCAGCACTACTTATTTCTCCTTTATCTATCTTCCTCAATTCAGATGCATTTCTTGGACTACTTTCATATACAATCTGAAATGGTGATTTACCAGTGCTCCTGTTGACAGAATTATTGTATGCAAATTTTGCCTGTGGTAAAATCAAATCCAATCCTGTTGGCTTATCTCCAACCAAATATCTCAGCAAATTTTTCAAACTCCTATTCACCACCTCTGTCTCTCCATCAGTCTGTGGATGATGTGATGAACTAAACTTCAAATCTATCTTCAACTTCTTCCACAATATACGCCAAAAATATCCAACAAACTTAGTGTCCCGATCTGAAACTATGGTCTTTGGCAAACCATGAAGTCTCACTACTTCTCTGAAAAATAATTCTACTACATGAACAGCATCATTAGTCTTCTTGCAGGGAATAAAATGTGCCATCTTTGAAAATCTGTCAACTACCACAAAAATTGAATCGTGTCCCCGCTGTGTCCTCGGTAAACCAAGAACAAAGTCCATGCTGATATCCTCTCAAGGCTTCTCTGGTACAGGTAATGGCTGATACAACCATGTATTCTGCTTCACTCCCTTCACCATCTAACATACTCGGCAACTCTGTACAAACTTATTCACATCTTGCTGCAACTGTGGCCAATAATAATTCTCACTAACCAAACCAAGGGTTTTATCACAACCAAAATGTCCAGCCAATCCTCCGCTATGCTTCTCCTTGAAGAGATTTTCCCTCATAGAACTTCATGGAATGCACAACTGACTCCCTCTGAATAGCATATCATCCTGGATGATGAAATCTAACCATTTTGTCTTGTCTAGAGTAAAAAGTTCTGTACAAGCTTTCCAAGCTTCACCAAAATCAGGATCCTCTGGATATAAATTTTTGAGTTCCTTGAACCCAACCACTTCAATCTGCATTTTTGTCAGCAATAGTTGCCTTCTGCTAAGAGCATCTGCAACCCTATTAGACTTTCCACTCTTGTGTTTCAAAATAAATGTATAACTCTGTAAAAACTCAACCCATTTCAAATGCCTCTGATTCAACTTTCCTTGACTATTCAAATATTGCAAAGCTTGATGATCAGTATACAAAACAAACTCCTTAGGAAGTAGATAGTGTCTCCACTTCTTCAATGCTTGAACTATAGCATAAAATTACTGATCATAAACAGAATATTTTCTCTTGGCATCATTTAATTTCTCACTGAAATAAGCAACAGGTTTACCTTCTTGGCTCATAACAGCTCCTATTGCAGTACCACTAGCATCACAATCTACTTGAAACACCTTATTAAAATCTGGAAGTGCTAAAATAGGTTGTTCTGTAACTTTTTGTTTCAACAATTGAAAACTCTTTTTTGCCCCATTAGTCCACTTAAACTCTTTTCTATCCCCTCTCATTGTTTCAGTCAAGGGTCCACAAATACTGCTAAAATTTTTGATAAACTTTCTTTAAAAGCTAGCTAGACCATGAAAAGATCTTACCTCAGTAGCACTCCTTGGAGTAGGCCATTCAAGGATAGCCTGTACCTTCTCTGGGTCTATTTTTAGACCTTCTGCTGAAACTACAAATCCCAAATACACTAACTCTTTCTTCACAAAATTGCACTTCTTCAAATTAATCAATAATTTCTCATATCTCAACTTCTCAAACACCATATGAATATACATCATATGTTCCTTCAATGTCTTGCTAAAAATCAAAATATCATCTAGGTAAACAATGACAAACTTACCCAGAAATTCTTTCAGAACCTCGTTCATGAGCCGCATGAAAGTGCTCGGTGCATTGGTTAGCCCAAAAGGCATGACTAACCACTCATATAGTCCTTCCTTTGTTTTGAAGTCAGTCTTCCATTCATCTCCTTCTCTGATCCGAATCTGATGATATCCACTCTTCAGATCTATCTTTGAGAAATACACAGCTCCACTCAAACAGTCCATAATATCATCCATTCATGGTAATGGAAACCTGTACTTGATTGATATCTTGTTTATTGCCCTAGAATCTGTACACATCCTCCATTCTCCATTCTTCTTTGGTGCTAATACCGCTGGTATGGCACAGGGACTCAGACTCTCACGGATCAATCTTTTTTGTAATAGTTCATGTACTTGTCTGTTCAACTCATCAGTTTCTGCAGGTGTCATTCTGTGTGCTGCCTTATTCAGCAAACTCACTTCTGGGATCAAGTCCATCTGATGACTGATCTTCCTAATTGGTGGTAATCCATCGGGCACGTTATCGGATACAATATCCTGAAACTCATTTAACAAATCTGCAACTTCTGCAGGAACATCTTCTACTTCCTCTTTACCAGCTTTTGGAATTAAAGCAAAACATACATGCTCATGCCTCATACCATCTAGAAAATTTCTTCCATCAACAAAAGTTATCCTTGCATTACCACATACCTTTTCTTCGGTCTCCTTAAATGGTTTTAGCTTATGTCGCACTCCATCCTTTGTCAGGGAATAGGTATTCGCACGACCATCATGTACAACACATCTATTAAACTACCACGGTCTACCCAACAACATATGACATGCATCCATAGATATGATATCACACAATACCTCATCTTGGTATCCGCCAATCTTGAATGTCACTAGGCATTGTTCATTGACCATGACCTTGTGGTCATCCTGTACCCAGGCAATCCGATATGGATGTGGGTGTTTCTATCTCTTGAGCTTCAACTTTGTCACCATCTCTTCTGACACCAAATTGTCAGTGCTTCCACTATCAATAATCACATCACAACATTTACCTTCACACTTGCACCTGGTGCGAAATAGGCTCCTCCTTTGTTCAGGTTCATTCTCACCACTCAGCAAGACTCTTCTGTTAATCAACGTTTCTCCTCTTTCAGCATCTTCAGAATTTGACGATCTAGCATCTTCATCTACATGTGCAACTCTGGCGTGGCCTTCATTTCTCCTGTCTGTTCTGCCTTGGCGTTGAGGACATTCAAATGCCCTATGACCTTCTTCTCCACAGTGAAAACATGTTCCACGGAAGCCAGCTCTTCCAGATCCTTGTCCTCTTCCTCTTCCTCTCTGATCTCTATTATTCTGATCCTGAAAGTGATTGGAATTATTTCCTCACTGATTCTGACTGCTACTGGCCTCATCCTTCTTTTTCGGATCTTCATTTCGGCCACCATATGACCATCCACCAGATCCTCCACCGCGACCTCTTCCATTTTGTCTGCTCTCAAACTTCTTGTTCAACTTTTCCTCTACTTTTAGGGAAAATTGGTATGCCTCTTTAATACTGTTCATTCGAACCAGATTCAGCTCCTCCTGAATACTTGGCCTTAACCCATTAAGGTATTGGGAAACTTTCTCCTTATCAGCTTCTACATGGCCTGTTCTAATGAGAAGTCAATAGAACTCCTCTGTATACTCCTGAACAGATCTTCCTGCTTGCTTCAAACTCTGCATTTTCTTCAATAGGTCAAGCTCATAATCAACAGGAATGAACTGTCGCTTCAATTTATCCACCATCCGATCCCATCTCGTGATTTTCTCCTTTCCCCTTCTATTTCGCTCCAACTGAATCTCTTGCCACCATATCTTCGCATGACCTTTCAGTCTGGCCTTCGCAAATTTAACCCTATCAGGATCCTCAACATCTTCATACTCAAAATATTCCTCACATTCATTGATCCAGTCGATCAATTCCTCTGGGTTAAGATTTCTAGAAAATGTGGGAACCTTAATCTTAGGTCTTTTTCCAATCTTGAAACTTGCCCGAAAAATTCTTTCTTCCTCTTGGTTCACAATTTCAGCTTCTCCTTCTTGATATTCTTCTTTAGCTTCATCCTCGCTTTCATCTCTGACATTAAGATTCATTCCTCTGTGAATCTCTTCTTGCAATGCTCGCACTTGTCTCTGCAGCTCTCTAACCTCAGGTGTCACAGCACCTTCTCTTCCGCCACGTTCTCTTCGTGGAGGCATTTTCATGATGCACACTGAAACCCTAACCACGGTCCTGGTGCAAACTGCCTCACAGTCGACAATCTGTTTACACACTCAAGAACCTCTGCTCTGATACCACTTGATGAAGGGTGCTCCCCTTAATACCACAAACACATAACAGATATAGAGAAACAACAATAATATGCAAGAACAGAAAATTGGCTTCTTATTATCTCCACAAATGTGGAATTACAAACTTTTAGAATTACAATATGCAAAGCCACATGGGCATTCCCTTACAATATTCTTTAGGACAAAGCCTCGAACTATTACCCAGATCTACTACCCAGAACTATTCTGAACTCCTAAGACAATAATAGAGCCTTCCTTATATAGGCAATTTTCCACCGCCTGGGAAGGTTCCAGAATTTTAGCCAATAAGGCCGACCAAACTCAGAATTATTTTATTTTACATTTTATTACATCATAGTCGGCTCAAGATAAACTTTGAAATCTGAACAGAAATTTTGAAGAAAATTATTTTTCACCATTTCTGGTGGCCCAACTTTCGAAGACCATAAGTCATCACCAGTTGACCCGATCGGCTATTATAACCCCATTTCAGAAATGCCACGAAGTGCTCTACAAGCTTGACCTGTGCAAGCGCCCGTCATCCAAATTTTCAACCTCATCCGGGGCCTCTAAAGCCTTCAAAACTGAGTTCAAAGTTTCTGTACCCTGCTACCAATACCGAAAATCTTCAATATCTTCCAATATACACTTGATCTGGCAATGAAACTTTACTGGCAGACTTATATGACCAAAATGAACCTCCAAGAAAGAAATCAGATCATTCTGAGAACATACAAAAATTACCAAAAATAGTAACTTTCCATAGATAGCAGCTCTGCACAAAATAGCCCTTATTGAATACAAAAACAAAAATATTTTTGGGTGATGCAAGATTGCTCTTACACCCAGGATGCTCCTGCATCATTAAACTAGTAACAATGAAAGAAACTAGATTAAGAAATGAAGTGAAAATTTATTCTAAACATGATATATTAATCTAGAAATGAAGATTATGCTAAGAATGAAAGCTTGAAAGCAAAAATGAATTCTGATAACAATGCGACAACACTTTGTTGATCAAAAATTTGGATCTTTTGAATGAGGAAAGAGGGTTCTTTTATAAAAACCCCAGGTTCAATCGACGGTTGAGATTGAATCAGACAAATGGTGAAGATTGAATGAGAGTTCAGTTCAAAATAGAAACTTTCAGTAGAGAGACAGTCAGCTCCCTGTTTTTGTTTGTGTTACAATTGTTAAGTGTTTTATTCCTCTTTTTTATTTTCAATTAAATCAAAGTTTCCTTTTCTGAACTGAAGAGAAGATTTGTGGAGAATATTTGATTAAATAAATTGAATATTACCTCTTAAATGGATTTTTCTCAATTATTTGAATAATTAAATTCAATTTTTAAGATGAGGGTACTTATTTAAAACAAAATATTTATTTAATTCTTTTTTCATGTGTTTTAGCCAAAGAGGGTGGATTTAATTTAATTAAAGTGCTAGGACTTTATAATTAAATTAATTGATCATAGGGTTTATTTAGCTAATTTATGTTCAATATTTAGGAATTAAATATGTCATGTGATTGATGTAGATTTAGGGTTTTCTGCATTTGACACTAAGTCGAGTAAAGTCAATTAGAAGATAGAATTGCCTAGTACAATAGGAATTTGATGATTTAGAAATTGATAAAATGAGACTAAATGCAACAAAATTGGTTAGGATAGCAAGATGCCAATTTTGAGGTATTACATTTTGCCCCTCTTTGAATTGATGTGGGAGTAGCGCATTGATTCAAAGAATAGTCTGATGTGATAGTTGATGAGGTTTTCATGATTATCTCTAAAATGAAGCTTAATCCTTAGAAGTTAAGGTTAGATTGCCAAGACACCAATTAGATCGAATTGTAGAACCATCTTTAGAACGAAGCTTGATTCTCTAAAGTTTAGGTTAGATTGCGAAGACATCGGTCAAATGACCACTTTTAGTAAGACTATCCTTAGAACAAGGCTCAATTTTTAGGAGTTAGGGTTAGATTGGCCCAATACCCATCAATTAAATGATAACTGATGTAGATATTTAGGACTATCTCTAGAATGAAGCTTATCCCTCTGAGACCCGGGTTAGATTGTCCAGATATTGGTAAAAGAGTTTTTTGAGAGCCATCTCTAGAACCAAGCTTGACTTTCAAGAATTAGGGTTAGATTGCTCTAATACCTAATAGAGATTTCAAGAATCATCTCCAGAACAAAGCTTGATCCTCAGGGATCTAAGTTAGAATGCTCAAATACCTGATAGATAGATTTTGAGAACCATCTCCAAAATGAAGCTTGATTCCCAGGGATCTAAGTTAGATTGCTCGTATACCTGATAGTATGATGATAAGATGCAAGGCACAAAGATGCCCCTAGTGATTCAAGATCATGGAACATCCAATTTTGACCATGAGGTATGAAAAATTGAACATGCCCCAAGTGATGAGATGCCCCTAGAGATGAGGACTTTTGAGTCAAATCAGATTGATTTGAGACTGATTCGATAAGATTCAATGATGTAATCATCCTACCCCCTCAGGAGAGAAATTGAAAGATGACACGTCATAAAGGTAATTGACAATAATAGGTTACAGATACAGATAAAATCAAAGATCTAGAAGATCTCAAAATAGATGACGGAAGAATCAAGAAGATGCAGAAGTAATCTAGAGTGATTTTGAGGTTTGGTTGACCAAGTTTGACCAATGTTGACCAAAATTGACCAGAGTTGACTAAAGTTGAGTTTTGATGAAAAAATGAAGAAGTTGATAAAATGATGATGAGATGTGATTCTGTCAAGAATATGACATCAGAAGGTCAACTGCACAAGTATTCAATCATGTCGGTCTAAGAAATTTTAAAACGCGATTTGGAGCTATCCAGGAGTGTCAGATTTTGATTTCGATTCTGAAAATAGATTCAAAGTGGTCAATTTAGCTAAGGGTGAAGTTTTCACACAAAATGGAGCACTTGTGTAGTTATGATGAAGCTAGGACATAAGATGATAACCCTCATACAAATCCAAAAGACTATAACAAAGAGAACCACAAAGTACTATCGCAATGCAAGCCTAGAATGAAAATGCAAGCCTAAGCTAGACGCAATCCCTAGGACTTGGTTGCTGGACCCGTTAGATAGTTATCATCATAGAGCTTTAAGTATCGAATGGTCGTGAGATGTCATACAACTCTCACTGACATGACAATCATGAGAATATGAATATGACATTAGTCTTAGGATTTGTCGGAATGAGGTGTAAGCATTAAGGCACAAGAAGCTAGAATGACCTGCACACCTATTCCTTTTGATTTAGCAAGTTAACATAAGCATCAGAGAATAGTTGCTAGGATGACCTGAATGTTGCTTGCATACAAACACACTAGACACATGAGAGCGGCTTCTATTCCTAAGTGATTAATGATTATATTTAGGAATTCTCTCAGTGACCCGTACGTTCACTTAGCAGGATGAGAATTTGTAATTTCACTTGTAGAAGAAAGAAGTCACTCCAAAAGATAAGGAAAAGAACCAACCTCACCAAAGTGTCCATATAAAAGGATTCGAGGTACACATGGCCATCTAACATGAGATAGAGGCTCTCACAGTGGACACCCATTTTAGATGGATCCCTTAGATCATTGGAACTAAACCAAAAAATAGAAAGCAAAGAAAAGATCATGCCCCCAATCTTCACATCTCTCAGTCAGGATAGATGTCTTGGAGTTTCTCGAGGAGGAATGATAAAGTGAAAAGGAAAGCACACACAAAAAAAGCTCAGTATGCTTCAGAAAGTTTACAAATTCAATTTTCAATTTTAGTGGATTGATATCGGATCGGAAGTATAGGTCATATGCAAAAAGTCTCAATAGGATAGTGATAGTAGATAGACACAGTGACAACCACTAGTGACCAACGTGGGAGAGAGTCTCAAGGAGAGATAAAAGTGCTAACTAAGTATCAACAGGCAAATGCAATGAGAACCACCAGTGACTAATACAAGGAAGATTCTCAAGGAGAGAGCTCTTAGCGATAGCTAGGTATTAGTAGGCAGACACAGTGAGAACCACAGGTGACTGATACAAGGAATATTCTCAAGGAGAGAGATCTTAGCGATAGCTAGGTATCAATAGGCAGACGCAGTGAGAACCATTGGTGATTGATACAAGGAATATCCTCAAAAAGAGAGCTCTTAGGACTAGCTAGGCATCAGTAGGTAGATGCAGTGATAACCACTGGTGACCGATGTGAGGAAGATCCTCCAAAAAGATAGGACAGTGCCCCCCTAGACGAGGAAGGTTGCCCACAAGTGTGACCAGTTTCAATCCATGTAGAGTCGAGCATAGTCTCGAAGGTAATTGAGACCAAACTAAAAGAAGGAAAGCAACTGTACAAGGCCAAGCGGTGCTGCAAGAGGTATAGAATTGCAGAATAAGAGGTGCCTATTTACTAGGTTTTCACTATCTTGGCAGGAGTTATTGCTTGTGCTACCATGACGCCTATTTACCAAGTTTTCATCAATGGCACATTTTTTTCCTTTTCAATTTTTTTGTATTTTTAGATATTTGATTTTTTTTTGTATTTTTTGAATTTTCAAAAAAAAATTTGGTTGATGCATCAAAGCACCTGTTTACCAGGTTTTCACTAAAATGATCATTTTTTCCAGGACTTTTAACAATTTTTAGCATTTTTTCAGAATGGAGTATGTACAAGGAGCATGCAGAAGATGTCTTGGCTCTAGAATCTCTTCAAGTGTAGAGCATTGATTGACTCCTTGAGTTGTTCTCCTTCAGTGGTAGAGAGTTGGTAGGCACCAGACCCAAACATTGTAGTAACAATATATGGACCAAGCCAATTTGGTTCAAACTTTCCCTTTTGGATCCATTTTTATTGATTCTTAGGGTTTTCTCTCAGAACGACATCACCCACTTGGAAGTCCCTTGGTTTAACCTTCTTATTATAGCTCTTGGAAATCCATTTCTGATATGCTTAGAGATGGTCAAAAACCACTTATCGACATTCATCTAGTAATTCTAGCTCTTGTAGCCGAGATATTCTAATGTCTTCATTAGTGATGAGGCTTTTTAGAGAGACTCGCAAAGTAGGAATCTCAACCTCAATAAGTAGTAGCAGTAGTCAACATGAGAAATTTCAAGAGCAGAACAAGATGTTATAATAGTGATCAAGGGATCTAGCCAGTAGTGTCCAACTATCACGAGATCTATAGTCAAGGAAAGATTACTTAAGTGAGACCTACTAATATCCTCATGGACTCATCTTAACTCTTTGTCAGATTTCCCATACTCTAAATGCTTAGGAAGAGCACATTCTAGATTTCTGTGAGTCGTGTAATTAGATATGAGGATGTATTGATATGCACTTTAGGGATAGGCAAGACGGAATGAGGAGGACAAAGTATGAGAGGCAAGGATGGTGAAATGAAGGAAGGTATGAGAATTTGGAAGCTTGAATAGAAAATTTTTGACATCCAAGTCTTTTAGCTTGGGAATCCACATAGCTTTTGACTTTTTTCTCTTTTTCTTCTTGAGATTTTTGTGATTGCAATTTTGGTAAGATGGATTTCGAGAATCATCTCCAGAACGAAGCTTGATTCCCAGGGATTTGAGTTACATTTCTCAGATACTTGATAGATAGATTTTGAGAATCATCTCCAGAATGAAGATTGATCCTCAAGGATCTGAGTTAGATTGCTCAAATACTTGATAGATAGATTTCAAGAATCATCTCCAGAATGAAGCTTGATCCTCATGGATCTGAGTTAGATTGATCAGATACCTAGTAGTAAGATGGATTTTGAGATCCATTTATGCTTTGATTTTATTTTCTCCTTTCTTCCTTGAAGACCTTTGTGGTCTTTTGAATGTTTTCTTTTGCTTAGTAGTCACATGTCGATTAGATGAGACATAGTGACTTTGAGATATAAGTGGATTTTAATAATTTATTTTTTTATGTTACAGATCCAAGTTACTTCCAAAAACTTAGGAATTATGGATGAAAGAGGTTGATACAATTGGTTTAGGTGAAAAGATGGAGTGGGAAGTGGGTGAGCCACTTATCTCAGGGAAGAGGAAGGGAGAGAAGTCGATGGGATGGGTTCAAGTGCAAAGATATCAACACCATCCTCACCGTTCATGAATGAATTAGATAAATCAAGAAAGTTGTCTTCCATGAAATGTTGTCGATCATGAGTCATCCTAGAAGAGTCAGATAAGTTTGGAGTAATATTATGTGAGTCTAACCAAGATAATCAATTTTGAGAGCTAGGTCCCTCTTCAGGTGGAAACAGTGCATGAATAGGAACCATTTCAATCCTGGACCTGCCAATATTCCATGAAGTTGTAATAGGATGGGGTTTTATGTACCCATGACTAACAGGAACAACTAAAGTGCCACTTGAAGTAGATGGCCTAGAAGTCATAGGGATGACCTCCATAGAAGGATGGAAATGATCATCATCTATTTCTTGACCTTGAGGGTTTGAACTTTCTCCTCTTTCAAAGCTAGTAGGAGGATCATATCAATGTATAACATCAACTTGTATTGTAAAAGTAGTGTCAGATAAGGAATCCTGCTCATTGGCCTTTGAGTCTTCCTTTGTGTTGTAATACTACCTAATGTAGTCAGACAAAGACATCGTAGGAGGTAAATCTTCATCATCACTTTCTTAATTCTATCACAGGAGGTGTATTTTTAGAAGAGAGATTTTGTTCAATAGTAGTAGTAGGAGAGTAGTCTAGGATAGGGATCATGCAAGGAATATCCAAGATTTGAGCAATATTAGCTAGTGGTCCCCAATCAGGATCACCAGTACATTTAGTAGTAGCAATAGTTTGGATGAGATTTTCCTGGGTAGGACTAGGATTCACCATAGTGTTTGTGTCCAAGCATGTATAAACTTGGTATGAGGGTGACATATCTAAAATGACCTCTTTCTTAGTTGCGAGGTGTAAAGGGAACATGTTGTCACTTCTAGTCATCACAGGCATACATGAGGATTAAGTAACAAGAGAGCACTTAGGATTATGCTCAGAACTTTGTCTCTGAATAGGAAAGAGTGGTAAAAGTGAATTGCACCTAGCATAAATCATCGAGAATATGGTTAGAACAACCCAGATGTGACTATCACATCGCAAGGTACAAGAGCACAGTAGGAAAGGATAGATAATAGAGATACAAGTCTAGTTCAAGCAGTCATTGCATGGTTCTTAGCTTGAGGCATCCAGTTTTAGATTGTGTACAATAGGAAAATAGGAAGACAGACCCTAGACAAAAATTAGATCAGACAAAAAATTAACCAACTAACGGGAATAAGCTCATTGTTTTGAAAATCTGGGAATAGTATCATGCAAAGAAATGTAGTCTCACACGAGGAAATGCCAAACTGCGTGCAAATATTTGCAGTCTCGCATGAGAAAGTGCACAAAAATCTAAAATCTCACGCAGGAAAAGAATAAAGTTTGACAGTTTGACATAGTTTTTAAGGCAGGAACAAATTTCAAGACACGAAATTGGTTGTTCTCTGAATAAATACCCAATTTTTAGACAGATTCAGACGGTTCAAATCAGCAACTCAACTTCTACATGCATCAATAGATTTATATCATGATTAGGCACATAAAATAGCAATCAGGAATTTCAAGCAAACGATGTCTTCAAACAATGAGCAAGGGACAAAGGAACCTTGCGCATGAACAAGCACATGTGACATAGTATTCTATTCCCTAAGAGTGCTACTTGTGTATGTTCTCAAATTTTTTTTGCAATCACGCACATAGTCATAGAAAAATAAAAGTTGGTTGCACTAAGGTTCATAGTAATGGTCAACTCTGCAACTTTTGTAGTCTCAAGAGGGCAAACTCCAATCTAGGCACACCAGGGTTTTGACACATTCTGAGAATTTAATCAATTGGAGATGCTGAGGAGATCTGACAGCCCAACAAGAAACCACACCTGTGGAGATTTCTTCCACAAGGAAATTTATATAGCAATTGTTGTTACCATGATGAAAATGGCTATTACTACTTGAGGTTTCATCCATGTGGTTGACCCAATAAAGGGAATTTCCACTACAATTAACCCTCTCTAATAAGGAGACCCACAAAAAGGACCACATGGGGACTTAGTTCAAATTCAAGGATCTGAGTTTCTTATGTTGCCCAAAAAGGGAATAGAGCATAATCCTCCAGCCTCTTCACCTCACCCAGACATAGCAGATAGATTCATTGACACGCTAAATTGAAACTACCTCACCAAGGTTTGTATGTCAACAACAATGGCTACCGAGCTCTATAAGTGGGACCAAGAGAGAATGTACCACCAAAGATTGAAGACAAAAACCAAGTAAGACCATGAGATAATATCAAATCCTTCCCTACCTACAAGGGGTTCTATCATCAAGAAGAGCTTCTCATGCAAAAAAAGCAAATGAAGCCCACTCTCTCAAGAACGCCACAAATAGTGTTCATAGGGCCTATTTACTATATGAAATAGATATGCTAAAAATGAATCTAGATCCTTTTTAAAGCCCAAAATAGAAGTGTGATTTATCAAAGTAGGAAAAACACAAGCCATACACATAAGAGATTCATTTTAATGTCCAAAACCGAAATGTTATAGAGATTTTAGAAACTCACCTTAGGTCCAAAGCTCTGCAATCCAATATTATGCTGTCTCTAGAAAGCAGAACCAGGGAAAACCATAGCAAAGAGTAAGTGTTAGAAATCAACGAGCTGAAAGTACAAATCTACAATTTTTAAGTCTCTAGTATCAAAATTCCATGCGAGATTGTACACAGTCCCCCGCGAGAAAACACCTTTTTTGTGCGAGGAAATTCCAAAACTAGCAAAACTTCACGCAATACAGTGAGAATCTTCACGCGACACAATCAGAACCTTCGCACAAGAATCTATACAGAGGTGTACGGCAGTACGGACAATATGAAAATTTTTGACAGAAAACTAAAAATTCAAAGAAAGACGATGAGGCCAAAAATTGATTTTCTACCCCATGGTGGGTGCCAAAAATGTATGAACTAAATATGGGCCTCTGATTTAGCTCTACACTTCAACATAGTCATTGTTCACCAGCTATAGCCAAGAATGAATATCAGATTATTCATCTCACCTGTCTAGTTGATTCAACTTGATGCCTTCTATCTAGGTAGGGTTTGAAATTGCTCTCAGAATCTAGAGTCTTGCAACCATACACTACTACTAGAATGAAGGATTTATGCATTTTTAATCTAGAAATGAACGTGCCATTAATCTAAATGAGTATGCAATTAATCTAGAAATGAGATTAAACTAGTAACAATGAAAGCAAACTAGATTAAGAAATGAAGTGCAAATTTATTCTAAACATGATATATTAATCTAGAAATGAAGATTATGCTAAGAATGAAAGCTTGAATGCAAAAATGAATTCTGATAACAATGTGATTGCACTTCATTGCTTGAAAAGTTGGATCCTTTGAATGAGGAAAGAGGGTTCTTTTATAGAAATCCCAGGTTCAATTGACAGTCGAGATTCAATCAAATGAATGGTGAAGATTGAATGAGAGTTTAGTTTAGAATAGAAACTTTTAGCAGAGAGATAGTCAGCTGCCTGTTTTTGTTTGTGTTAAAGTTGTTAACTATTTTATTCCTCTTTTTCATTTTCAATTAAATCAAAGTTGCCTTTTCTAAACTGAAGAGAAGATTTTTGGAGAATATTTGATTACATAAATTGAATATTACCTCATAAATGGATTTTTCTCAATTATTTGAATAATTAAATTCAATTTTTAAGATGAGGATATTTATTTAAAACCAAATATTTATTTAATTCATTTTTCATGTGTTTTAGCCAAAGAGGGTGGATTTAATTTAATTAAAGTGCTAGGACTTTATAATTAAATTAATTGATCATAGGGTTTATTTAGCTAATTTATGTTCGATATTTAGGAATTAAATATGTCATGTGATTGATGCAGATTTAGGGTTTTTTGCATTTGACACTAAGTCAAGTAAAGTCAATTAGAAGATATAATTGCCTAGTACAATAGGACTTTGATGATTTAGAAATTGATAGAATGAGACTAATTGCAACAAAATTAGTTAGGATAGCAAGATGCCAATTTTGAGGTATTACAACTATAAGCCAATTAAGAAAGTTCTACTAGATGCAAAACACAAGAAGTATTGATACTTATTTATTTGGATACTTCAAATAGTTCCAAAGAGAGATAGAGGAGAGAGAAAGGATTCCAATAAGTATTATTGAGAAATACAAGCCTGACATTTGTTTTATGGTGGAAATATATATAACATGTTTTGAGACAGTTGAACCTAGAGTTCAATGGTGTACTCGTATGGGATATGAAGTGGATGAATTTTTTTTGGAAAATTATGTCAAATCCATTCTCGCAACAAAAAGAGATTCCACAAAAGAAAGATGGGGGACTTATTTAGAAAATTCTGAGAAGGTAAGGAGTGAATTGACTCATGCAGGGATCAAGAGGAAGGTGGAAAAGATGGTTGATGACATCGTAGAGAAAGAAGGCATATCTAAAGAAAAGATGGGTGAAATGAGGAAGAAGGAATTTGAAGCTAAAGTTGCGATGGGAGCTTCTTTGTCTATGTAGGAAGCTAAGCCTATAGATATTGAGGATTCACCTATTCTAGGTGTTGAGTTTGTTGCTACTCCATCCTCTAGTGGAAGAAGATCAAATTGTAGAGGATAGCTGGATTGCAAGTAGAGGCATAGACCCCTATTTTTCCTATGAGGCCTAGAAGTTCTAGACCTAAGAAGATGAGTGATGGTCCTATCCCTAGGAGAAGAAAGTCAATTGTGACATCAATCATGAAGGTATCCTCAGCAAGAATTGTGACTAATATTGATGTTGTGGAGGATATTGAAGCTGAAAAGGTTGAGACTCAGGATGTACAGGGAGAGGTGCCTATTGTATCTAATTTTTCTATAGAAGCAACCATTTTTTATAAGCAAAGCTAGGAGACACCTATTGTGGAAACACATTAAAGTAAGCATGTTGCAAGAGAACTATGGAAACTGGATCTTAAAGTATTAAACAAAAGAGTACTCAATCAAGGTAAGTTATTGCATGTTGAGAGATATTATGATATATTTTCAGATGATGAGAAAATGTTGATAGAAGATACACTAGTTGAGTACATTTTGAAGTTTAAAAAGAGCTTGATTGAGTTAGATAAAATTATTCCTAAGAAATTTTATGAGAGATTAGAAGTAAGAAAGAATAAAGCTAAGGAAGAGGATATAAAATTAAGGGTTCAAATAGTAAAATATTTATGTATAGTTATTTTTGACTCTAAGGAAGACAAAATTTTAAAGAAAGCACATAAAGGGCTAAGGAGTCATACAAGAATTTTGAAGTTAATAGAAGGGATAAAAAATGAGGAGATTGGTGAGGAAAATCAGAAGGTCATTGAGAGTGTACTAATAGATATAGAGTTCAGGGCTACTAAGGATCCTTCAAAGGTTGGAGAGGAAAGTAAAGAATACATAATGACAACTAAGCCAGTTAATGAAAATGAACAATTCATCAGTATGGTAGTTGAACCATATTTATCATTTGGTGCTTCAAAGGAAGGTAGTGGAACTCCAGACATTTTTGTAGGGCTATCCAAGATAGAAGATCTTGACTCTATCAAGAGTCCACCTTATCAGATAGAGAAAGTATTAGAACAAAGTGTAGTGGATCTGGGACATAAATCATATGAATAGAGAGAAGATGACACAAAAGCACCTAATGTTGAGGTCCCTGGAGAGCATAGAACTGATGTTGGTGAATAAGTGAGAACAAAATAAGAAGATGAGCCTAAAAGGAAGTTGGAGGGTGTGTTCCTTACACCCTCTGTAAGAACACTTACATTTTTGGTAAGTTGCACTAGTGTAGAGGATATGGATGATGCAATGCCCCTCCCATAGTCTGATTTTATACATGTTATGATTATTTTAGGATGATGAATTATATGATAGGATATCATTGATGCTTATGGTTATACTAACTCCATACTTGCATGTGTATGGTGTTCATGTATGCTTTTATATTTATGTTTGATGTGCTTGATGTGGTTGAGGGACGGAGTCATAGATACTTGCTTGTGAGATCCACATGATCGGTTGATCCCCACCATTGTCTGTTATATTTATACACATATGTGCAAATGCTTATCTTTTATGAAAGTTTGTAGGTACCAAGCATCGACTTCCCTGAATTGTCAGGATGAGTGTGCCCTATTGCTAGTCTCAATGGTAAAAGAGGGGAGATAATATTTAGTTCCAAATCCTAAACCAAGCCATAATATTGTCCTGAAATAGTGGACAAGATTCTTTTATCCTATCCTTTTAAACTCATCCAAATGACATGAGTTTATATCCCTGTTCTTGAGTATGAATGTGGGTCTAGGGGTTCTTTTGATTTTAGTTGTTGGTGTGATTTCTATAACTAGATCATTTTTATTTTTATCTATAAGGGATTATTTAATTAAAAATTAATTAAATATAGTTATTAAGTTTAATTATTATTTAAAAGTGTATTGTATGGTAGAAGTATTTAATTAACGAGAGTTAATTAAATACATGCACCTTAGATTTATGCAATTGTAAATTTAGCCTTTTTCAATTAAGATGTATTTATTAATTTAAGAATTAATCTAGCATGTGGAAATTATTTTAGAATAAATTTTTTATTTTTTATTAATTGAATGCATTAAGTTGCACAATCAAAATTGATTAAATTAAATTAAAGGTATTAGTTAATTTTGGTTAAGTGTTTTCAACAAAAGGCAAAGTGGAGGAGAGACTAGATTTCAACTGAAATTGAACTGAAAATCAAAGTCTAATTCATGCAAAGCCCTTTTGGTAGAATTGAGTTCCAAACCCTCGCATGTGGAATAGTAATTCCTATATGTTGGGATTTGGTCATGATTTTGGAGAAAATAGGTTGAAGAATTTTGGGAGATAGATTGAAGAATTTTGGGTGAAGAATTCGATTTTGGAAAAGCATCGAAAGTTTGGAATTTGTCTTCAGACCTGGTCTTTGTTTGAATATTATTCTTCGGTGTTCGAGGTGGGGTTTGATTTTCTTTATGATTATGTTGTTTTGCAATTTGAAAGAACTGTTTGCTTCATGCCTGTTGATTATCATGTTTGAAGTTTTTATTCTATGAATTCTCCCTCTCTCTCTCTCTTCGTATTCTAGAATTGGTTTTATGGAAATCATTACTACATGCGTTCTTGATTTTTAATTTTAGAATAGATTTCATTAAGGAAGAATTTTGTGCAATTCTGGTTAATTTGATATGAAATCCTAGATAATACCTTAGAAATATTGGACTATTATTTGTCCAATTTATCTTACAATTATTTTGGTTTTAAAAAATATATAAATATACTTATATTAATTTTGAAATTAATCAATTATTCATTTTAATTTAAGTAGATCAAATCAAATTAAATTGTATTAAATAAATAAATATAAAATATAAATTTATAATAAAAAAAATTATTAAAAAAAATAAATATAATAAAGTGAGGGAGGCAGGGCCCTTCCCCTCACCTCCCCCCCTCAGTAGCACTAAGGGTTGTCGGCGATAGGCCATTGGCTGCCAACGCCAGGTCTAGGCTGCCTACGACAAACCGTACACTACCACAACAACAGTCACTGTCGGTAGCCTTAAAGGTTGTCGTAGCAGCATGGGGTGCAAGGCCCGCGGATCCCCCAAATCAAAAATTAACTTAAATTTTTTTTATTTTATTTTTTATTATTTGCAAAAATATATAAATGATTTAATCAATTTATTATTATTTGTAAATTTTGTTTTAAGTTTAATTTATTTTTGGTAAATTATATATGGAGGAATATATATATAAATTATTTATTTATTTATTTTACTGTATGTTTTAAATTAGCAGTTAATTAATATGATTATTTTATATATTTTAATAGGAATTATTTCCTTGAATGAATATCTTAATTGGGCATTTTAGGATTGTATTTAATGTCGGTTTAATTAATTGGCTAAATGTTTTGATATAATTGGCATGTTTTTTTTTGGTTCCTATATTTTGAGACTATGATATTATAATTGATTAGTAATTTTAGTGCCTAGAATCAACTTATTTTGTGGTTGTTATAAATTGATATGAGAATCAGAATTTAATTATATTTTATAGTTATAATCTTTTAGTGATTATTACATGGGTTAATTTTGCATTGGATTATTAATTAGTCTGTTATTATTTAAATCTTGTTTAGTCTTGTATTACCCTATGTGGTGGTTTAAGGGGGTTAGAATGTCAGCCAGTAGAGATGTAATTAGGGAATTAGATGTTTTATTTATCATGTTTGTTTGCCTTGCATACTATGTTGTATCGATTTATTTGTTCCAACCTATGTGGAGATTGTTCTATGATGATTTCTAGTTTTGCATGTTCCTGTCACTTTTGGAACTAGTTGTTGAGTTTTATGAGTTGTGTTAACTCAGAGATATGTTGTGATCTTGTGAAACCCTAGAGTAGGTTAACTAAGTGTATAGGTGGGAAGTGGCTTGTAATTGGTGTCAGAGCCTGTAAGTGGCTACCAGGATTTCCTATTACAAGTGGCTTAATAAGTGATAATCAATGACATTGAGAGTTTAAAATGAATTAACAAGATATTATGTGTCTTGCCCATGCGTGAGTTCCTGATTGAGTTTTGACTAGGATGGGAGTGGGAAGATGCTTGTCATCTACGTGGACTGGATATGTCATAGTTATTACCTCATCTACATGAGAGGTTATTGATACCACATAGAGTCACTAGGGCATCAGGGTCTTGAGAGACTACCAAGATAACCTTAGAGCTGGCTCGTGTGATGACACTTCCCTTTATGCATCTTAGGTTTCCTACATGTATTGGTTGCCTCTGGTTGAGTAAGACTTACCTTGTTATCCTGTTGTACCTTTTGAGTTAGAAGCTTTCATGATCTCTTCCTTAGCTTATTCTATTGATGTTTGTTATCTGAGTGCGATCTGTTGTTATCTCCTTAGCACGGTGGGAGTGGACCATTTAGGTTCCATGAGGTCGGGTGGTAGTGGTTCTTTTACCATTTGAGATTCTGGCGTTCGTGTACCACTGCTGGATGATCCATGTGACATTTAATCCTTTTTGTTTTTCATTGATGGAGATTTGTTCACATATTCTTATTCTATGTTTCCTTGTATCATTGTATCAGTTATTTAGGAGATATCATGTGTACTTTATTTTGGTTATTGTATCACATACCCTACGACATGTGTAGTGGATGTAAATTATCATGGATACCTTATGGTACCAGTTTTATTTATGTTATATGATGTTGTAGTTATCATTCATTTGTATACATGGGATTTGTAATTATATCTAATCTAAATTAATTAATTAATGCTTACGTAATCTACGTCAAGGAACCCTTGAGATTTGTAATCTATGTGAGTCATATATTATTTTGTATTGCTTCCATGTAGTTAAATATTGTTGTTGTTGTTGTTTGTTAACACTTAAGAAAAAAATTATTCTATAAACTTAGTTGCATGTTTAGGTTAATTTCTCCTGGGTTCCCTGGCGGGGCATTACACTTGTTTTTAGAGCCTGAGTTTCTACACTGGGAACTTTGGGAAGTTGTGTGCTCATTAGATGTTTAAACTATCAAAACTTGAAACCAAACTTAGACATATGACTCTTTTGTATTTTAGACTATTGTTTATTGATGAAGGGTGCTCCCCTTAACACCACAAACACATAACAGATATAGAGAAACAACAACAATATGCAAGAACAGAAAATTGGCTTCTTATTATCTCCACAAATGTGGAATTACAAACTTTCAGAATTACAATATGCAAAGCCACATGGGCATTCCCTTACAATATTCTGTAGGACAAAGCCTCGAGCTATTACCCAGATCTACTACCCAGAACTATTCTGAACTGCCTAAGACAATAATACAGCCTTCCTTATATAGGCAATTTTCCACCGCCTGGGAAGGTTCCAGAATTTTAGCCAATAAGGCCGACCAAACTTAGAATTATTTTTATTTTATATTTCATTACATCATAGTCGGCTCAAAATAAATTTTGAAACCCGAACAGAAATTTTGAAGAAAAATCATTTTCCGCCATTTCAAGTGACCCAACTTCCGAAGACCATAAGTCATCACCAGTTGACCCGATTGACTATTGTAACCCCATTTCGGAAAGGGCGCGAGGAGCTCTACAATGCTTGAATTAAGCAAGCTTCATTCAGCCCAAAATTCGACCTCATCCGGGGCCTCTAAAGCCTTCAAAATTGAGTTCAAAGTTTCTGTCCCCTGCTGCCAATACCGAAAATCTTCAATATCTTCCAATATACACTTGATCTGGCAATGAAACTTTACTGGCAGACTTGTATGACCAAAATGAACCTCCAAGAAAGAAATCAGATCATTCTGAGCACATACGAAAATTACCAAAAATAGTAACTTTCCATAAATAGCAGCTTTGCACAAAATAACCCTTATTGAATATAAAAACATAAATATTTTTGGGTGATGCAAGATTGCTCTTACACCCAGGATGCTCCTGCATCAGACACCCGGGGTAATTTGAGAAGTGACCCTGTCACGACTCAGGTGTGTAGAGGAAAACCAAGACGGTTAACCTCGTCCTTTGTTAGCCATGATGAATCTTCAACAGGTCGTCCTTTCCACTTGACCAGATATTCTTCATATGTCCTGTTCCTTGTGCTTCTGCCAACACGACTATCCAGTATATCTTCAATCTCCTTAGTGTCTGAACTAGTTGCTGGAATACTCCACTGTGCTGCTGTGATCTCATCTTCAACACCTCCTTCATGATACTCTGTCAGATCTGAAATGTTAAACACTGGTGAAATATTTAGCTCAGTAGGCAATTCTACCTCATATGCGTTTCCTGAATCATGTTTCTTCAGTATCCTACATGGTCCAAACTTCTTCATTTTCAGCTTGTTATATGTACCAACTGGAAACCGCTCCTTCCGCAAATGAACCATGACTTCATCACCAACCTGAAATTCCTTATACCTCCTTTTCTCATCTGCCTTAGCCTTATACTGTGCATTCATCTTGGTAATATGCTTCCTCACCTCCTCATGGATGTTCTTCAAGTGTTCTGCAAAATCTTCAGCTTCAGCACTACTTATTTCTCCTTTATCTATCTTCCTCAATTCAGATGCATTTCTTGGACTACTTCCATATACAATCTGGAATGGTGATTTACCAGTGCTCCTGTTGACAGAATTATTGTATGCAAATTCCGCCTGTGGTAAAATCAAATCCCATCCTGTTGGCTTATCTCCAACCAAACATCTCAGCAAATTTCCCAAACTCCTATTCACCACCTCTGTCTGTCCATCAGTCTGTGGATGATGTGATGAATTAAACTTCAAATCTGTCTTCAACTTCTTCCACAATGTACGCCAGAAATATCCAACAAACTTAGTGTCCCGATCTGAAACTATGGTCTTTGGCAAACCATGAAGTCTCACTACTTCTCTGAAAAACAATTCTGCTACATGAACAACATCATTAGTGTTCCTGCAGGGAATGAAATGTGCCATCTTTGAAAATCCGTCAACTACCACAAAAATTGAATCATGTCCCCGCTGAGTCCTCGGTAAACCAAGAACAAAGTCCATACTGATATCCTCCCAAGGCTTCTCTGGTATAGGTAATGGCTGATACAACCCTGTATTCTGCTTCACTCCTTTCGCCATCTGACATACTCTGCAACTCTGTACAAACTTCTTCACATCTTGCTGCAACTGTGGCCAATAATAATTCTCACTAACCAAACCAACGGTTTTATCACGACCAAAATGTCCAGCCAATCCTCCACTATGCTTCTCCTTGATGAGATTCTCCCTCATAGAACTTCGTGGAATGCACAACTGACTCCCTCTGAATAGCATATCATCCTGGATGATGAAATCCAACCATTTCGTCCTGTCTAGAGTAACAGGTTCTGTACAAGCTTTCCAAGCTTCACCAAAATCAGGATCCTCTGGATACAAATTCTTGAGTTCCTTGAACCCAACCACTTCAATCTGCATTTCTGTCAGCAATAGTTGCCTTCTGCTAAGAGCATCTGCAACCCTATTAGACTTTCCACTCCTGTGTTTCAAAACAAATGTATAACTCTGCAAAAACTCAACCCATTTCAAATGCCTTTGATTCAATTTTCCTTGACTATTCAAATATTGCAAAGCTTGATGATCAGTGTACAAAACAAACTCCTTAGGAAGCAGATAATGTCTCCACTTCTTTAATGCCTGAACTATAGCATAAAATTTCTGATCATAAACAGTATATTTTCTCTTGGCATCATTTAGTTTCTCACTGAAATAAGCAACAGGTTTACCTTCTTGGCTCATAACAGCTCCTATTGCAGTACCACTAGCATCACAATCTACTTGAAACACCTTATTAAAATCTGGAAGTGTTAAAACAGGTTGTTCTGTAACTTTTTGTTTCAATAATTGAAAACTCTTTTCTGCCCCATTAGTCCACTTAAACTCTTTTCTATCCCCTCTCATTGTTTCAGTCAAGGGTCCACAAATACTGCTAAAATTTTGGATAAACTTTCTATAAAAGCTAGCCAAACCATGAAAAGATCTTACCTCAGTAGCACTCCTTGGAGTAGGCCATTCAAGGATAGCCTGTACCTTCTCTGGGTCCATTTTTAGACCTTCTGCTGAAACTACAAATCCCAAATACACTAACTCTTTCTTCACAAAACTGCACTTCTTCAAATTAATCAACAATTTCTCTTCTCTCAACTTCTCAAACACCATACGAATATGCATCATATGCTCATCCAATGTCTTACTAAAGATCAAAATATCATCTAGGTAAACAATGACAAACTTACCCAGAAATTCTTTCAGAACTTCGTTCATGAGCCGCATGAAAGTGCTCGGTGCATTGGTTAGCCCAAAAGGCATGACTAACCACTCATACAGTCCTTCCTTTGTCTTGAAGGCAGTCTTCCATTCATCTCCTTCTCTGATCCGAATCTGATGATATCCACTTTTCAGGTCTATCTTTGAGAAATACACAGCTCCACTCAAACAGTCCATTATATCATCCATTCATGGTAATGGAAACCTGTACTTGATTGTGATCTTATTTATTGCCCTAGAATCTGTACACATCCTCCATTCTCCATTCTTCTTTGTTGCTAATACCGCTGGTACAGCATAGGGACGCAGACTCTCACGGATCAATCCTTTCTGTAACAATTCATGTACTTGTCTGTTCAACTCCTCACTTTCTGCAGGTGTCATTCTGTGTGCTGCCTTATTCGGCAAACTCGCTCCTGGGATCAAGTCCATCTGATGACTGATCTTCCTGACTGGTGGTAATCCATCAGGCACGTTATCGGATACAATATCCTGAAACTCATTCAACAAATCTGCAACTTCTACAGGAACATCTGCTACTTCCTCTTTACCAGCTTTTGGAATTAAAGCAAAACATACATGCTCATGCCTCATACCATCTAGGAAATTTCTTCCATCAACAAAAGTTATCCTTGCATTACCACATACCTTTTCTTCAGTCTCCTTCAATGGTTTTAGCTTATGTCGCACTCCATCCTTTGTCAGGGAATAGGTATTTGCACGACCATCATGTACAGCACATCTGTCAAACTGCCATGGTCTACCCAACAACATATGACATGCATCCATAGATATGATATCACACAATACCTCATCTTGGTATCCGCCAATCTTGAACTTCACCAGCATTGTTCATTGACCATGACCTTGTGGTCATCCTGTACCCAGGCAATCCGATATGGATGTGGTGTTTCTGTCTCTTGAGCTTCAACTTTGTCACCATCTCTTCTGACACCAAATTGTCAATGCTTCCACTATCGATAATCACATCACAACATTTACCTTCGCACTTGCACCTGGTGCGAAACAGGCTCCTCCTTTGCTCAGGTTCATTCTCACCACTCAACAGGACTCTTTTGTTAATCAACGTTTCTCCTCTTTTAGCATCTTCAGAATTTGATGATCTAGCATCTTCATCGACATGTGCAACTCTGGCCTGGCCTTCATTTCTCCTATCTATTCTGCCTTGGCGCTGGGGACATTCAAATGCCCTGTGACCTTCTTCTCCACAGTGAAAACATGTTCCACGGAAGCCACCTCTTCCAGATCCTTGTCCTCTTCCTCTCCCTCTTTGATCTCTATTATTCTGATCCTGGAAGCGATTGAAATTATTTCCTCGCTGATTCTGACTGCTACTGGCCTCATCCTTCTTTTTCGGATCTTCATTTCGGCCACCATATGACCGTCCATCAGATCGTCCACCGTGACCTCTTCCATTTTGTCTGCTCTCGAACTTCTTGTTCAGCTTTTCCTCTACTTTTAGGGCAAATTGGTATGCCTCCTCAATACTGTTCATTCGAACTAGATTCAACTCCTCCTGAATGCTTGGCCTTAACCCATTAAGGTATCGGGCAACTTTCTCCTTATCAGCTTCTGCATGGCCTGTTCTGATGAGGAGTCGATAGAACTCCTCTGTATACTCCTGAACAGATCTTCCTGCTTGCTTCAAACTTTGCATTTTCTTTAGCAGATCAAGCTCATAATCAACAGGAATGAACCGTCGCTTCAATTTATCCACCATTCGATCCCATCTTGTGATTTTATCTTTCCCTCTTCTATTTCGCTCCAATTGAATTTCTTGCCACCAGATCTTCGCATGACCTTTCAGTCTGGCTTTCGCAAATTTGACCCTATCAGGATCCTCAACATCTTCATACTCAAAATATTCCTCACATTCATTGATCCAGTCGATCAATTCTTCTGGGTTAAGATTTTCAGAAAATGTAGGAACCTCAATCTTAGGTCTTTTCCCAATCTTGGAAATCGCCCGAAAAGTTTTTCTTCCTCCTGGTTCACAATTTCAATTTCTCCTTCTTGATATTCTTCTTCGGCTTCATCCTCGCTTTCATCTCTGACATTAAGATTCATTCCTCTGCGAATCTCTTCTTGCAATGCTCGCACTTGTCTCTGCAGCTCTCTAACCTCAGGTGTCACAGCACCAGCTCTTCCGCCACGTTCTCTTCGTGGAGGCATTTTCGCGATGCGCGCTGAAACCCTAGCCACGGTCCTGGTGCAAACTGCCTCACAGTCGGCGATCTGTTTACACACTCAAGAAAACCTGGCTCTGATACCACTTGATGAAGGGTGCTCCCCTTAACACCACAAACACATAACAGATATAGAGAAACAACAACAATATGCAAGAACAGAAAATTGGCTTCTTATTATCTCCACAAATGTGGAATTACAAACTTTCAGAATTACAATATGCAAAGCCACATGGGCATTCCCTTACAATATTCTGTAGGACAAAGCCTCGAGCTATTACCCAGATCTACTACCCAGAACTATTCTGAACTGCCTAAGACAATAATACAGCCTTCCTTATATAGGCAATTTTCCACCGCCTGGGAAGGTTCCAGAATTTTAGCCAATAATGCCGACCAAACTTAGAATTATTTTTATTTTATATTTCATTACATCATAGTCGGCTCAAAATAAATTTTGAAACCCGAACAGAAATTTTGAAGAAAAATCATTTTCCGCCATTTCAAGTGACCCAACTTCCGAAGACCATAAGTCATCACCAGTTGACCCGATTGACTATTGTAACCCCATTTCGGAAAGGGCGCGAGGAGCTCTACAACACTTGAATTAAGCAAGCTTCATTCAGCCCAAAATTCGACCTCATCCGGGGCCTCTAAAGCCTTCAAAACTGAGTTCAAAGTTTCTGTCCCCTGCTGCCAATACCGAAAATCTTCAATATCTTCCAATATACACTTGATCTGGCAATGAAACTTTACTGGCAGACTTGTATGACCAAAATGAACCTCCAAGAAAGAAATCAGATCATTCTGAGCACATACGAAAATTACCAAAAATAGTAACTTTCCATAAATAGCAGCTTTGCACAAAATAACCCTTATTGAATATAAAAACATAAATATTTTTGGGTGATGCAAGATTGCTCTTACACCCAGGATGCTCCTGCATCATTTATGAACCTAGAGGTATGATATTAAACTTGTGTGTGTGGATTGGATTTTATATGAGTGTTGCATTAACTAGGATTGCATGAGCCTCGAAAGTTATTATTTGATGTAAATAAAAATGTGTTCCTTGTGCAATTGATTACTAGATTTTTTCTATAATGATGAATGAATAAAGGTTTAGATCTATTTGAATTGTTAATGAATGATTGATCAATGTGATTTTTGGTTTATTCTTAAACCAGAATTATATTGCTCTTAATGACTATATATCATGTTCTTATTTTATGACTTATCTTTAGATATTGTTTTTTCTTTTGTCTTAGTAAATGCTTCGTGCTTGAGGGATGCATATCCTTATCTTTTTGTAGGCTTCCAGGAGGAATCCTAATTTTAGGGGAGGTGGATGTATTGCCCCTCCCTAGTCTAATTTTATACATGTTATGATTATTTGAGGATGATGAATTATATGATAAGATATCATTGATGCTTATATGGTTATACTTACCCCATACTTGCATGTGTATGGTGTTCATGTATGATTTTAGATTTCTGTTTGATGTGCTTGATGTGGTTGAGGGACAGAGTCGTCATTACTTGCTTGCGAGATTGACACGATCAGCTAATCCCCACCATTTTCTGTTATATTTCTATACATATGTGCACATGCTTGTATTTTATGTAGGTTTGTAGGTACCAGACATCGACTTTCCTGAATTGTCAAGATGAGTGTGCCCTATCGCTAGTCTCAATGGTAAAAGAGGAGATATAATATTCAGTTCCAAATCCTAACCCAAGCCATAATATTGTCCTGAAATAGTAGACAAGATTCTTTTACCCTACCCTTTTAAACTCATCCAGTTGACATGAGTTTTTATCCATGTTCTTGTGTATGAATGTGCATCTAGGGGTTCTTTTGATTTTGGTTGTTGGTGTGATTTCTATAATTAGATCCTTGTTATTTCTAGCTATGAGGGATTAATTAATTAAAAATGAATTAAATGCAGTTATTATGTTTAATTATTATTTAAAAGTTTATTGTATGGTAGAAGTATTTAATTAACGAGAGTTAATTAAATACATGTATCTTAGAACTATGCAATTTTAAATTTAGTCTTTTTCAATTAAGATGTATTTATTAATTTAAGAATTAACTTAGCATGTGGAAATTATTTTAGACTAAATGTTTTATTTTTAATTAATTAATGCATTAAGTTGCACAATTAAAATTGATAAAATTAAATTAAAGGTATTAGTTAATTTTGGTTAAGTGTTTTCAAAAAAGGAAAAGTGGAGAGAGACTTGAGTTCACCTAAAATTGAACTGAAAATCAAAGTCTAATTCATGCAAAGCCCTTTTGGTGGAGTTGAGTTCCAAACCCTCGCATGCCGAATAGGAATTCCTATATGTTGGGATTTGGTCATGATTTTGGAGAAAACAGGTTGAAGAATTTTGGGAGACAGATTGAAGAATTTTGGGTGAAGAATTCGATTCTAAAAGCATCGAAAGTTTGGAATTTATCTTTAGATCTTGTCTTCACTCGAATATTATTCTTCGGTGTTCGAGGTAGGGTTTGATTTTCTTTATGATTATGTTGTTTTGTAATTTGAAAGAATTGTTTCCTTCGTGCTTGTTGATTATCATGGTTGAAGTTTTTATTCTATGAATTCTCCCTCTCTCTCTTCGTATTCTAGAAGTGGTTTTATGGAAATCCTTACTACATGTGTTCTTGATTTTAGAATAGCTTTCATTAAGGGAGAATTTTGTGTAATTCTAGTTAATCTGATATGAAACCCTAGATAATACCTTAGAAATATTGGACTATTATTTGTTCGATTTATCTTACAATTATTTTTGTTTAAATATATATATATATATATATATATATATATATATATATATATATATATATATATATATATATATACTTATATTAATGTTGAAATTAATCAATTGTTGCTTTTAATTTAAGTAGATTAAATTAAATTAAATTGTATTAAATAAACAAAAAAACTTACATAAAATATAAATTTATAATAAAAAAATTATATATATATATATATATATATATATATATATATATAAAATAAAGTGAGGGACACGGGGCCCTTCCCCTCACCTTCCCCCCTCGGTAGCACTAAGGGTTGTCGGTGGCAGGTCATAAGCTGCCGATGGTAGGTCTAGGCTTCCTACAATAGACCCTACTCTACTACAGTAGCAGCTACTGTTAATAGCCTTAAAGGTTGCCATAGCAGTGTGGGGTGTAGGGCCCGCAGGTCCTTCCCCAATCGAAAATTAATTTAACATTTTTTATTTTTTTAATTAAAATATATAAATGATTTGATCAGTTTATTATTATTTGTAAATTATATTTTAATTTTAATTTATTTTTCGTAAACTATATATGG